>MU551532.1:4152734-4179606 GCA_024362625.1 Silurus asotus
TGGGACCAAATTTTTATATATTAAAAAAAAAAAAAAATATATATATATATATATATATATATATAGATGAGAGTGAGAGAAATAAACTGTATATGATTACAAATAATAATAGATTAAAAATAAGAAAAGAAAACCTTTACATTCCAACAGAAATGTTTTTACTTTTTGCTTTCCCTTTATTTTCTACCCTTTTTCTTTATGATTGCTCTTCAGATTACCCCCAGCACACACACACACACACATACAGTACATTGCCCACCCCAGGCCTGCACACACACTGACAGATGGATGTACGCTCCCATGCCAGAGGTTCTGCCTTTGTTTTCAAACGTGTCCGTCACGTTAGCAGTGGAAACGAGACCCTTGGCAGCTTCCTGTATTGGAAGCGGCGCGTCCAAGGCGACGGGCTCCCGCTCAGCTAACCACAAGCCTGCGTGAGAAAGAGGGAGGGGGATTTGCATCAAAGACACACCAGTGTATATTCTCCTAACCTAAATAAATACCAGCGTTTCCCCTTTATAAGAGAGAGAGAGAGAGAAAGACAGAAAGAGACACACATAGACATAAAGAGGAAGAGAAGGACAGAAAGAGAAAGTTTCTCGTTCGGATCACATCTGGATTTCGCCGTATGCCTGGGGTCACACACACAAGCTTTTCCACCATCAGCGGTTCCCCGAGTGCTTGCTAGTATTTTGCTAGTATTTATATTCGTTTGGAAGTCGTGTATTTACTATTAATAGATAATGACAATGTTTGACTCAGAGTTTCAGCGTGGCCACTGCCTGACCTTTGACCCACGACCTTCTCCTCGATTTCTGCAGAAACGTAATTCAGTCCTGATTACAAATCACACGACTAAAGATGTAATCAGTAACTAAATCTTTTTTTTGTAATCTAATCTGATTACTTTTGGACTCCATTTGACGTTTGTTTTGAACGCAATCTTCGGTTTCCATACTTCTGTGTAGAATTCAAGTTTTTTATATTTATTACAACGGCTTTGTTTTGCTTTATATTGTTTTTATTTATTTCATATGCTATAAAAAGGGGTCGCTTAGTGTTTAAGTTCAAATACAAGCCACACCAGGCTGCAACTCCTGGCCCCCTGAGCATGACCCTTAACTCCATAGCTGCTTAGGTGTATGAATGAGATAAAAGTCACTCTGGACAAATGCTGTAAATGTAAAAAAAATTAAGAATATGAACAGGGCACTTTGTGTTAAGGCCACATGTCGAAAAAAAAATAAAAAGGAATTAAATTCAATACGTCTAAAGCAATAACAATTTACAGCGGGACTTTTTGTGTATTTGAGGTTGAACAATAGAAAGTTTGAACAATTTTAATGTTTCATTTAACAAAGAACAACATGTGGAACTGTTAATATGATATAGTGAGGATTTGATATGTATTATATACAATATTAGGTTAATTGAATATTTTCAGAAAGGAGTCTCCAGTATCCGAGGTAAAAACTGTAACTTTTCCAACAAGGCTCTAAAAACTGCAGAATCTCTGTAACAAGTTGCAGCGTAATGAAAGGTTTGTGGACACTTAACCATAAGATTGGTATGTGCTTCATGAGCATCCCATTCCACAATTAGTCCCCATTTACTCCTATAATAACCTCCACTCCTCTCTTAAGATGTTTCACTAGATATTGGGTTGTTCTTATGTAGATTTGTGCTCATTTAGCCATAAGGGTGATGGTAAGCTCAGGTCCTGATGTAGGTTAGGTGACGATTCTTTAGGTGCTGTCAGCATTCACATTTATCCTGTTCAATAGGGAGCTGTATAGCTGGAGATCTTACACTCTAACCCATCATGGAGCTGGCTTTGTGCACATGGGCATTGTCATGCTGGAACAGGTTTGGATCTTCTAGTTCAAATGAAAGGAAATTGTATTGCTACCGCATCCGAATCCGAGTTTGGAAAAACACATATGGCTGGATAAATCAGGAGTCCCAGTACTTTTGTCCGTACAGAGTAACAAAAACAAAACAAAACAACAAAATCTGTCCGACTGCGTCTTTTGACCCAATTATTATTTTTTTGTTTGTCCAATCCTCTTCCTAGTTTACCCTACAAATCTATTTAACACAATATCCAAGTAAAATGCAGAACTCACTGGTGTTAAGTTTGTAAGACTGGCCGTGTGGACCTTCCTAAGAAAAGCGATGAAGTGTTTAAGGGGTTCAGCATTTCGGATTCCTGTTCCAGCCACTTCAGCAGCCGTGGTGTTTATGGAGAAGTTGTTTTGATTAGCGTGGGCAAACCATGTGCCTCTCCACCAATCTGGACAAGTGGCCAAGCTGGAATTTCTCTTGGCATCTTCTGCATGCTTGCTTTTGCTTACATGTTGAAAATCTTTAACCGGCTCGCAGCGTGTCGCATTTTTTTGCAAAACGACTCCGAAGAAAAGCGAATGATATATGGGGTGAGATCTTTGTGGTTTTCTGGGGTTCTTGCTCCCATTTCCTTGAGCACAATCCGCCGCAGTGTTCCACCAAGCGAACTCGCGCTCGAGAGCCCAGTGTCAAAGAAGCCCAATGTCAATTGATGCCACTGTTCTTTGTGAGCGGGCTTTTTTTACGGGGCGTCAGGGAGGGGGGCATCACCCACCAGGTGATAAATGCTATGAGGAGTTTGGGGGGAGGAGAAGAAGGAGGTAGAGGGTTCGATCACTCGCAGCCTGAAAAGAGCTTCTTTCATCGTTCCTCTCTCTCTCACAGTGGGCAGAATGAATAGCGGGAGAGGGATGAAAGTTTAAACAGAGGGCTGTTTGCTCTCGGCGGGCGCTGGCGCTGTAATTCTTCAGGCTTCTTCAGAGCACAGGAGGCCGGTGATTAGCTCGCTCTGCAGTGTTTGTTATCCTTCGTGTCACCACAGATTTAAACGCCTTTCGCCTCTCGCTGGCGGCCTGGATCTGCAAATCCGCGAAGGAGGCGGCCCTCGTCTACGCTTCACCTTTGCCTTTGCTCCCCGGACCCCTGAAATCTTTACTGTAAAAATAAAAACACGTCGACCAGACAGGACGTCTTGGACGCTCCTCAGCGTTATACATTCTCACCCCGTTCCCATCCATCACTCGCCGTCATCTTTTCTGATAACCGCTCGTATAATCCCAGCGAGTCTGCTTCCCACAATTCTGCACTTTGTCTACCTGCTTCCTGCTTCCTTCCCTGCCTGAGTTATTCCGATTGCACTTTCCGTATCAAATGTTTTGAGCACTTTATTTAAGACTTAATCACAGCGACGCAGATCTTAGATCAGTCTACAAGAAACTTCCGTTTGCTCCGGCTCACATCGATTTCATTCTTAGATCTAGATGTTACAAGGGTGTACTTCGTGTACGTACCTCGCGTCTGTACAGCTCTTAGATCAGATTATATTAGAGGGGCTTTGTTTACTTGTCAAAGGTACCTTACAGCACAGTGAAATGCTTTCTTCACATATCTTTGTATCACATGTGTTAGGAAGCCGGAGTCAGAGCACAGGATACAGTGCCCTTGGAGCACAGAGGGAAAGGGCCTTGCTCAGGATTGGCAGGGCTCTGGGTTACTGATTGGAAGGTCAACGGTTCAAGCCCCTGTATCACCAAGCTGCCACTCTTTGGCCCCTGAGCAAGACCGTAACCCAGAGCTTTTGACCACTGAATTACCACCTTGCATAAGGTACTTTATACTTGTCACCTTGTACCTTATATCACACTGAAATGCTTTCTTTGCATATCCCAGCAATGTTAGGAAGAAGAGCGTAGGGGCAGCCATGTTACAGTGCCCCTATTAGCACAGATGGTTAAGAGCCTCTCTCAAGGGCCCCAAGAGTGACAGCTTTGAGATACCGGTACCAGTGTAATAGTCAGGAACTGCTTGTTGGCAGTTGCATTAAGAAATGATTGCTTATTGTTACAATAGAGAATCAATAACAGGAACCGATTTGCTGGCAAATTGCAATAGACTTTAAGTGCCGACTCTTCTTTCTTTTTCGACGGTATACGTCGAAGTTCTTCATGTATTTGTATTTTTAATACCGTGCACTTTGGAGAAGAATTACGTCGGGATTAAAGTAAACGCAGCAGATTTGGACGAATCCTGCGTAGTTAGCAGAAAGGAAATGTCCATGCTTGTGTACTCTGCTTGGTTTTATGGTGGTTGTGTATGCGTGTGTGTAAGTGTGTGTATGTGAGTTTGGACCCGAGCCCGGAAGCGTAGCAGAAATCACAGAACACGGCCCACGGTCTTTGGTGAAGAGACGAGCCGCAAAAGCCCAGCAAATGCTCAACAAATTACGGCGCAATTAGAGATGAGTGGGAAGCGGCAACTCGCTGTAGATTAGGACGGATTGTTTAACTGCGACTGCGTGTCACCAGACAGCACACGGAATGTAGACTTCCACAAGAAAGGGGCTCGGAGATTTACAGCCGGAAACCCAGCGCCGCACACAGGACTTTTAATTACGCCTTCACTCGCTCGTGGACTCCTCTTTTAGTTAAGGGGTGTGTTTGTGTGTGTGTGTGTGTGTGTGCACATGTGTTAAGGCTGGAAGTCTTTCAGTATTCCTGTTTAAATTGATGTCTAAAGTTGCCTTTTTTTAGCTGCATTCAAAAGGTATAGACACCATTCCGTGTGTGTGTGTGTGTGTGTGTGTGTGTGTGTGTGTGTGTGTGTGTGTGGTTTTAAAACCACTAACATTCTCATGTTTTTCATATCACATTTGTTTTCTCCCCTCTCTCTCTTTCTTTCTCTCTCTCTCTCTCTCTCTCTCTCTCTCTCTCTCTCTCTCTCTCTCTCTCTCTCAGGTTCTTCTTCTTTGTTTTTTTTTCTCTCTTGTTTTTTTTTTCTCTCGATCCCCCTCTCACTTTTTTTATTTCGGTCTCTCATTCTGTCTGTCTCTTATTTGCCAAGACTTTTATCATTCTGCTTCTCACTCTCTTGGTCTGTCTGTATCTCATTCTCCCTCACTCTCTCTCTCTCTCTCTCTCTCTCTCTCTCTCTCTCTCTCTCTCTCTCTCTCTCTCTCTCTCTCTCTCACATTATCCCCCTCTCGCTCTCTTTCTTTTTGTCTTTCCCCTAAGTCTGTCTCTCATCCACTCTCTCTTACCTTTTATTTCTGTCTCTCTCTCTCAGTCATATTTTCTCCAAGACTCTCTCTGCCTTACTGTCATTGTCTATCTTTCTGTCTTTTTGTATATATTTCTCTCTTGGTCTCTCTCTCTCCGTCTCTGTCTCTCGGTCTCTCGGTCTCTCTCTCTCTCTCTCTCTCTCTCTCTCTCTCTCTCTCTCTCTCTCTCTCTCTCTCTCTCTTTCTTTTTCTTTCTGTCTTTCTCTGTCTCTCTTGATTTTAATCTTTCTTTGCCACTCTGTCTGTCTGTCTCTCTCTCTCTCTCTCTCTCTCTCTCTCTCTCTCGCTCTCGTTTTCTCTCTTTTTTTGTCTGTTTCTCTCTTTTTACTTTTTCACTTTCGTGTTCACTCACTCACATTTCTCTCAGATCACTGTTACCATTTCAGTAGTCTCTCTCTCTCTCTCTCTCTCTCTCTCTCTCTCTCTCTCTCTCTCTCTCTCTCTCTCACTCCCCCTCCCTTACACATCCTTTCTTTTTGTCTTTCCCCTAAGTCTGTCTCTCATCCACTCTCTCTTACCTTTTATTTCTGTCTCTCTCTCTCAGTCATATTTTCTCCAAGACTCTCTCTGCCTTACTGTCATTGTCTATCTTTCTGTCTTTTTGTATATATTTCTCTCTTGGTCTCTCTCTCTCCCGCCCCCCCCCCCACACACACACACACACACACACACACACACACACACACACACACACACACACACACACAGAACCTGAGACAACAGCCACAGGTGTGGTGGAGAAACCAAGGGAGTGCTGGACAATTCGTCATTCGATTCTGATTCACGTGTGTGTGTGTGTGTATATACGTGTGTGTATACGTGTGCTTATGCTTGTAGGTGTGTTCACATTTTCTTATTGTAACTGTCAAAACTATTGCCATCCTCCCAACTTTTTATCATCAGTACACCAGTCGTGTGTATGAGTGTGTGTGTGTGTGTGTGTGCGTCTGTGTGTGTGTGTGTGTGGCTTTAATCAGACATCTTGTAAAAACAATTGTCACACAACGAGACTAGATAAATAACCAGTTTTCTGCTCACTAGCAACCACAACAAACAAGATACACTCTGGGTGGAATCGGAGTGGGTGTGGCAAAGGGTGTATGTGTGTGTATGTGTGTGTTTGGGGGAGACTCATTTGCAATGGAATCATTGGAATTATTTTTAATGTTTTGATGATTCATCGATTTTACATGTGCTATTTCACAGCTGCACTGATTCTCTTTTATCTCACATGTGAAGTTGTGTTTTTTTTTTCCGTATAACTGCGTGTCTCTGAGTGTGTTTTATTTCTCTGGTACGACGGCCAATTATTGAGGCATGACACATTTACGCGAGCATTCAAGTTCAATCTGATACATTGTACTTTACTTTATTAGCTAGTATAGCTAGTGACAGTATAGCTAGCATCCTATGATACAGTTTATATAAATTCCCCAAATTTCTAATTAATTCCCATAAATTTCCATACATTCCTGGTAAGTTTCCAACTTGGAATTTATCCAAAATTCCCCAGATGAAGTTCCCATAGAAGGTTTTCCGGAAATATACCAGATATATTCCGTGTGTTTAGATCGTGTAGCTGCATGGCATATCTCAAGCGCTATTGGCTGTCAAGCGCTTCAACGCGCCGTCACTGTGACTTCCTGTTTCTAAAAGGGAACATGTCAACACTTGGAGCCAGTGCACAGCTCTCAAGCCGTTTCTGTATTAATTACCCGAGTGTATGCGAGATCCTGGTCCAGTCTGGTGCATGATTTATTTATTTTTTTCCCATCGCTGTACTGGGACCAAAATCATCACGCCCTTACCAGCGCTGAGGTCCGATCGGCTCAGCCAGAGCGCAGATGACAGATAGGGACGTGTATATCCCTGTAGTCTTGTAATCCCTTCAGCTAGGGCTTCTTATCATCATTTTTGCGGTATAAGGACGGCACCGAGATGCACAAAGCACTCTCTGTTTTTCAGTAACCTCAGTTATACATACACACAGACTTAGACATGTTTTGAACTCGCTGCATGTATAATATATAGAGACAGTTCTCTTTATCAAACTTTCACACACCGACAGTTTGTTCGTCAGAGTATGGGGAACTCTAGACAGGAAGATGAAGTGATTAACAGGAACGTGATTAAATTATATAGAAGGGAAAAGCTCGAGTGTGCTGTTATAGGCAAATAATAAGCGCCAGGTTGGATATGAGCTGATGTTTTCACTGATGCGAAATGAAATTATTCATTTGCGTCGTTCATACTTTAAATTCATAAAATAGTCAAGTAGGGTTTTATTGTCATTTTAGCATAACACAGTAGAGCACGGGTCTCCAATCTTTTCCAGAAAGGGCCAGTGTGGGTGCAGGTTTTCATTCCCACCAATCAATGGTCACACCTGATAGTCATTGAAAATGAAGATCATTAGATTTGAACAGGTATTTGGTGTGGACTTGCTTGGTTGGAATAAAAACGTTCACCCACACTGGCCCTTTCTGGAAAAGATTGGAGACCCCTGCAGTAGAGTATACAGCAGTGTTGGGCTATACATTTCACACCACGACCTTCAGTGGTGTCAGAGTGTTTCGGGTGAAACACTCCTTTCATTGTAGCCACAGCTGCACCACCCGCATGCATCATCTCTAGCAACATTATCTCGAAATTAACCAAATAAAATGACCCTGGGTTTTCCCTGCATTTTTTTCTGGCAGTTTCGTTTTTCCTTGTGGTTTGAAGTGAAGGTAAATTGTGTGTTTTTGTGCAAATAGTTCAAGAAAAAAGCTTAACAACTGTTTTGCACTGTTCTGGCTGATTTTTTCTCACAATGTCGACCTGGAAAAGATTCTTTTATAGTTTTTGAGACACATGCATATCCCTCTAGGTTGTATGCAGCCACCTACAATCGGACAGTGAATGAGTGGAAGAAAGTTGTGTGGATATTTTTGATCTAACAAAAGAACTTATGTAAGATTGAGAACAGAAGAGATGTTAGCAGATTGTCTCACCTCCACAGTCAAACATGTAGGTGAAAGCTTAATGGTTTGGGCTTGTTTCGGCACAGGAAAGGTTGAAGACTTAGTCCAGGTGAAAGGAACCAACATGGCAACCATTCAGTACTTGAACACCGTGCAAATCAGTCAAAAGCTATAAAATACTGGGATTTTTCCATACTCTTGACAGGCAGTGTATACCAATTTTTTAATATTTGACAAATTTGTGCTGCAGATTGCAAACAACATGAAAGCCTACATGTTTATCTGTAGTTAGCAGCAAGCTAGTGAAAGTAAGGTATAGTTTCCTCGTCGAAAACAGCAAATCGTATCGACATTGTCTACAAAAACCGCAAGATATCCAAATAAAAAAAGTCAACATCAAAATGTCAATAATATTAAATAGACCTGAATTGACAATCTGCAGTATTACTGCCTACTGGCTTTTTGCCTACATCTAATCAAATTTAAGCTCAGAACAGAGGTAAATTACCTATAATATATGAAGATGCCAAGTGATAATTATGCAAACATGGACGGGTTGTTGGATTGTTGGGGGGAAAAAAAGCTCCAGACATTAAAAGTGGATTTACTAGAATAGCAGACAGATGGTATGTTCAAACCACAGGATTTTGTGTTCAGAAAATGTCCAAGCCATAAAACCATTGCTGTTGAATTTTTTTTTCATTTTCATGACTGGATGCGAAAAGAAATATGCAAATCTATTCCAGCATTTATATCATCTTAGAAATTCACATTGTGAAATACAAAAAAAGAAACTAATAGACATGATGCTGCTTTTGACTTGATATCCTGTAGGTCTGTGGAAAATATCTGATGTTCAATGACACGTTGTGTAGGTTTCACATGACATCATACATCTGAAGCGCCATCGAAATGAAACTTACATTTAAGACGAAGGTTGGAGAAATTTGGACCCTACCAAAAAACGTCCCGTGACATATTATCATAAGCATTTTTTCCCCCCTTCCATTTTTTAGTACTGTCTAATTTACTAGTCACTGCAGACCTTCACCCTCCAGAGCAATTGAGGAAATGTTTAAAACTTCACACAGCCACGACTCTGACACCATTCAGGGAGTTAAAATAACACAAGGACACAGCCAGTCCACACGCTGGCCCATTTACAAAGCTAATTAACAGAGCACAAGATGGACGTCTTCCAATGTGTGTGTGCTTTTTTTTTTCCTTTCAATAAAACTAATGTATTGAGAAGCTCCGAGCCAAAACGCTACCTCCGCCCCCGGGATTTTTAGCCATTTGTTAACAATTAGTCACAAATAATTTTGGTCATTCAGAATAAGTGGGATTCCACAGGCATGAAGAAAACCACTGTTTGAAGGGTAAAAAAAAAGGGCCGAAATGTGTCTGCGGTGGATTTCTCAAAGATGCTTATGTGTGGTCAGCAATTCCACCTGGGGGCACACGCATACACAATAATGAATCTGTACTTTTGAGTTGAACATTAATAGGAAGTGGCGGGAGTAATACGCTCGATATTGAGCAAACCGGGACGGATCGGGAGGAAGCTTTGGTGTCCATGGATGTAACCGTATGTATGAATGAATCAATGCAGCTCTTAATTCTATCATCATGACGACACGGCTATAGAAACCATCAATGATGTAGAGAACCGCAGTACAACAGAGCGCCACAGACCGGTATCTCATACAGTGAGTATGGAAGTCATTACTAAGGCAAGAATCCCAGTTAATGAAATTCAACAGATCTCCTTTCATTGTAGCCACACCTGCACCACCCGTATACAAAATTTCTAGCAAAAGCAATCATTTTAACCTCATAAAATGACCACATTTGTCAGATCTGGACGAAGGTTTTGTGTATATGGATATAACTGTTCGTATGAATAAATTTTTTTGATTGAATGGATAATTAGTTTTTTAAGATGAAATGAATGGTGCATAAAGCTTGCAGAACAAACCAAGTCAGTGCATTTCCAAAACTCATTCAATCATTATTAGTAACTTTCTGGTTGCAGTTTGGTTGTATTTTGGGAAATCGAGTTAACCAAATGTAGATGATTAAAAAAAGGAGGAACTGTGCAGGATCCAAAAAGTACACATTAAATCGAGAACATTATTGATGCAAGTGATGTTGCAGAAGTGTGTTTGACAATACACACACCATGCTCCGAACTTATTTTAGACCGTTTTGCTCTGAATCCAAATGCAGCATTTGACCAAGTCTGTGACCATCAAATCCCAAACGTGGTTCTTTGCCAAACTGTTGCCACAAAGATGGAAGCATGGAATTGTTTTTCAACAACACGAGCCCAAACATGTTCCAACATGCCAGCACTTAGGTGCACAAAGCGAGGCCCATGGAGACATGGTTTGCTAAAGAACTCAAGTGGCCTGGACAGATCCCAGACCTCAACCCCACAGAACTCCTTTGGGACGAATTGGAATGCACCAGGCCTCCTCAGTGGACATCACTGAAGCCTGATCTGATTATTGGCTGAACTGGGCAAAAAATTCCCCTTGTCATAATCCAAAATGTAGTAAAAATCCTTTCCAGAGAAGTAGGTGCTTATCATAACACAAAATCTGGAATTGGCTAGGTGTCCTCATACTTTTGCTCATACCATGTATTCAGAAGACAGATTTTGATGCTCACAAACTTAATCCAACTCTTTCTATCTGTCATAGCCCGGGCAGTAAGGTCAGTATTATGGAGTATTATAAAGATCTTAGTCTAGAGCTTTGAACCAGACGCATTCCTGCATTTTCACAGCCGCGTGATCTGCTGCGGAATCTCCAATCTCATCTCCTCGGCACTCGACACTGCCTCTAACCCTCCCACCCACACCAGAACACACAATGTGCCTGTCATGAGGGGCCACGGTAGTCCAGTCTATCTGTCTGGCCCGGTGACAGCCTTATTCATGTCTACAAGGGGATTTGATCGAACCGAGATGATGGATGGTATAATAACTGTGTGCATACATCCAAGGAAGTGCCTTGACTCCGAGTTGGCTTATCTAAAATGACTCCGAGCTCCTGTCTGGCTAAAACTCAAGTCGACAGCGTCCTTGTCATCGAGCTGAGACTTTATCCTAATCGCTTTGCTGTGAAAAACAGCATACAGGTTTTGAAGAATGTTCTTTAGAAAGCCAGGATCTAGCTCTTCCTGCCTGGGCCAAAGAAGTGTTTTTGGTAGATGTTTTTTTTTTTGGTAGATTTAAAGCGTTTTTGAATTATGGCTCACTTTAAATCGCAGTTAAGCCATCTCAGGTGCTAGAGGTTTAGGTTGGTCGTAAATCAAATCAGCCCCGCAATGGCCTGATGTTAGCATAGAAAGTCAACCAGTGGATTATAGTCCCAGGGTTTTAATTTGCCCCCATTCATACAACCTATGCACTGAGAGAAAACTTAAAGAAAGAAGTGAATTTTGTTCTCAGATTTTCTCCTGGCATAATGTCTGCTTTGTTTCTATTCTCCATTAAGCTATTTCCTGCCCTTTTTTCTTCCCTCTCGTTCATTTCGGAAGGCCACATGGTTTATAAAGTGTCTTTGGCAAAGGTTGACCGCCAAGCAGCCTCTACATTCATGACCAAAAACAGAAATCGTCCGTCTGGCCAAGAATAAGACTTTCATTTTTTTTCCCCTTCCCTGTTTAGTCAAGTGATGATATCTAGTGTTTTATGACATGCCTGTCATAGCTATTGAAGTTAACATTAGATTGTAAAGGCCGATGTGACGCTGTGGGAATCGGCGGAATCAAAACAGTGCCTTGGAACACGACCAAAATAGCATTTCCGTGCAAGGTGACTTTCGCTTGATACGTCGAGTGACTTGACTCACAGGCATCTTAGAGGTCGTTGGGTGTCTATTGCTTTATTTGCACAATGCTTATGGGGTTTTTATTATGGAGTAAGACCCGAAGATAAATAGGTCTAGACACCAGAAATTTTTACTGACAACAGAAGGGACTTTGTGGATTGAAAAGGCTTGTTTTTTTTAATTTTTTGATTTTCATCATGCTGTACTCCCTTAGAAGAAAGAACACGTCAGTGGAGCAGGTGTTCTTGACAAAACCATCCAACAGCCCAGGGGTGATACGGATAGCACCAGAGAGAGAGGCAAAAAGAGGGAAAGGGAGAGATAGAGCAGGAGATAGAGGGAGGATAGAAGCGTCTGTAGATTTATGAGTTGAGGGAGGAGGCTGCCTCGGGTCTGAACCAACGCCTGCAGTGATCAAATCCAGGCTGACCCTATGATGCAAGCATCGCCTACAGTGTCCAGCCACAAACACCATAAAAATGAGAATTCATTTTAGGAAATGATTAAAATAGTCGGGACTTTTTGTCACAGCACCTGTTTTGAGGTTTAAGTGGCGCTGAAATATGCGAACAAGGGGGCAAAAAAAATCCAGTTTTCGTAAACCCAGACATGCATATTTTTCTGTGCTGGTGGTTGCATTTCTGTGAAATTGGAGGCTCGGCGGTTACGAAAAAAGACGCCTTGCCAGTGCAAGGCAGCAAAGTGGTAAAACCAATTTGGATTCCCTGCAGCGTTTTTTCCAACACGTTGCCGCAACAAAGGAAGCCTGTGGCTTTGCAGAGACAGAATACGTCGGCTTAGCTTCGTAGAAATCCAGCATGTCTGGTTCTTTTGTGTGTGTTGTATGTTGTGCGTGTGGTTTCTTTGTGCACGGATTCAAATGCAACTTCTTCAGCATGTGTGTCTGTGTGTTCTCGCAAAATACAAGTGTGTCACCCTGTGCGATCACGCACTTATGTATGTGTGTCCACGGAGTCTACCACTCGAATGAACTCGTCTTAGATGTGGCCGAGCTCTGTGCGAGTAGTACACAGACTTTGCAAACAAACCGAGACTGTGGACCTGAGTTTTGCGAGTGTGTAAAATGGGGAGACGCTTTGTACCAGGGCGTTGACAAGAAGAGAGAAAATATCTCCGCTGACCACGGGAATGATCACACTCGCACCACGCCTTCAAGCGCTGCGAGCGGCCAGAGCAAACACCGATTGCGCAAAGTCCTCCCTCCCCGCGTACCTCGATTGTTTTGCGTCTCGCAGGTGCACGTTCCGGCGTGCTCGCTGCTCAGTTAATTACCCAGTGGGAAAAGCTTTCACCAGAATACACAGACGGATCAGCAAGATTGGGTTCCTCAACCCCCACGCCTGCATTCCACGAGCAGGAATAGTATTAAGAAACCAGATCAGCACAACAAGCAAACCGCTGTAAGCGTCCTCTCTTGCGCTCGCTCTCCTTCTCTCCCTCTCTCTGTCTCCATCCATACATCCTTTCCTTTACCACTCCCCCCCCAACCAGCATCTCATCCCAAACAACCAAAACCACAAGCCGTCTAGCTTTGGCACATCGGTCTCATTTCATCGCAGTCAACAAGCTCATCCCTCCGTTTTACAGCAAGTACAAAAACGAAGGGAATTATCCCAAAGTAGTCCACGACAACAGATTCACTCCCTCTGCTCTTGATTACTCCACACCTTGGAATTTTTCTGCACTGTCTACTGTCAAGGTTATGACTCTAGACAGCGATCGTAAGTACAGTGATGTTAAGAAAGGATGTGCAGTACGTGCCATTCCCTGTGTAGGAATCCTGAAAACATGAACGATCCTAAACTTTAAGGTGCTCTGCGATTTTTCTGTTTGCCTCTCTCTGACTGCATATAAACATTTCCATTCGAAGGCAATTCGCCGCAGATGCCTCCAGACCCCAGGGAACGTTTCTTCCCACTCCACGAGCCAGCAAAGAACGATTTATCTTTTGCGGTTTACGAACAGTCACGATGTAAGCAATTAGGTCTTCTGTAGAGTTTTCATCAGGATCTATCAAGTGTCACAGAATGTACTCATAGAAATGATTACACTACGAAAACACCGGAGATCCATATCGGGCGGAATGCTAATTATATTCTCTTTATTTACACGGTCTGGGATGTTAATCAGGTACTCACTGTAACATTAAAGCTGTGGCTTTCTTTCTGGAAAACATATTACTTTTCTTTTGGACCCAATTAAACACTGCTAATTTATTTATATCCAATTCCCAACCACCCGTTGACTACCCTATTCTGTATACAGTACATGAGCTCGCAGATGCACACAGTCGACTATGACGAAGCGGCAAAAGAATCAGTTCTTACTATCTGGATTGCAGAGGCAGTTTACAATTGTATTTAAATTTGCAATTTTCCAGTCAGAAGCTAAAAATAAATGCGATACACTGATCAGCATAACATTATGACCACCTGCCTAATATTGTGTTGCATCGAGCAATAACAGCATGAAATTCCTCAGCAGTTTGAGCTACAGTAACTCGTCTGTTGGATGGGACCACGCGGACCAGCCTTCGCTCCCCAACGTCAATCACTAAGCCTCGACCGCCCGTGACCGTGTCGTCAGTTCACCACTGTTTCTTCCTTGGTGCACTTTTGATAGATTCCGACCACTGCAGACCAGGAACATCCCACAAGAGCTGCAGTTTTGGAGACGCTCCGACCCAGACGTCTAGACGTCACAATTTGTCAAAACTCGCTCAAATCCTTACGCCATTTTTCCTGCTTCTAACATCAACTTTAAGGATAAAATGTTCACTTGCTGCCTAATAAATAAATACACTCACTAACAGGTGCCATGACGAAGAGATAATCAGTGTTCTTCACTTCACGGCTCATAAAGTTATAATGCCACAATTTAATGCCTTATTCGTGAATATAATAAAAAATAAAGAAAAAGGAAATGGGTGACTATTGAAAATTGAAAATCCCAAGTCTTACATTTCTGCTTGGGATAATTTGTAGTTGAATTGCATCAGTCTGAAAAGGTATTCCATTTTCCAGTTTTTACCACTACGTCTGGAGCTCTTTTGATAATTCGAGGAGTCATCAATGTTGAATACAGGTTTGGAAGAATCGAATTTACAGTGAATTGTTTCACCAACCCAAATAATAATGTAAAAAATTATTTTAATTGCAAATTCATTTAATAAATGATAAATTAATGAATAAAGCTTCAATTATGAGTTTAAATTAAGACTTAAAATGCAAATTTTTCCCTTTAAAATTTAGAGTCAGGTCCCGTTTCTCGTTGTGCTCCTGCGTCGTCGTCAGAATGAAACCTTTTGAATCGTTTTTAAATTCAACTCAAAACACGTTTTTTTCTACAGCTTTACAGATTATTAATTATATTTAAATGGATCTATTTATCCACAATGATCAGGCCTGGAGCGTCGAGGAAAAATTCCCTTAGATGGTATAAGGAAGAAACGATGAGAGGAACCAGATTCAAACGTGGAACCCGTCCTCATCTTGGTGACACTGTCAGTGTGATAATTTATCATTAAAACATTTCAAACACCGGAGAGTTAACAATATCATGAGTACCTGAGTGTGTGATTGAGTGTGTGATTGTACAGTCTTATACAATCAGTGCTCACAACTCAGCTCAACATCTGAGATCATTAGAGATTCAAGTTTTTATTCACTTTCTGGAGGGTTTTTTGAATGTTAGAACTTCCAATAATGAATAGAAAAAAATTTTTAAATTGAAAGTTTCACTACATGAAGCTTTTCCTTGCCATCACACTTTGATGAAATCAGAGGGTAGAGGCAGTACTTTGATGGAACGTGTTCCAAATAGTGTCTGCTATGTCTCCTGTCTTTCCTGCACTCCACATTTGCTTTAACTCCATCTTTTCAGATTCCCACTCGTTCGCACGACGGCTGGACGATTCCCATGGCTTCCACTTTTAGCTTGCGACAGCGACACACACGCGGTGCCGGGAGTCGGCCAGCAGAGCCGCATTATTTATAAAACAGTGGGAAACGAGCAGAAGCCTCCCGCATCGAACAGTCCGGAGGGCCATGCAGGCGCTCTGTGTGTCCATGTGTGTGTGTTTTGACTACGGCCATCAGAGTCTCACACACGCACCTGAGCGGAAAATTGACTCTTTGAAGCGCCGATATGTGCTTTGTCCCCGGCCGGCCTTATCAAACTGTTTACCACTGTCCTGCTTTCTGTGTACTGGTGCCTGATGAGATAGTGCTGTGCCATAGAATAAACACACACACACACACACACACACTCTTCTTCCTCTTAAAGTCACTTTGAAGCTAATGCATGATCAAAACCAGGTGAGGTGACAGAAGCTGTTCCACTCGTACCGATACACACTAACTGGGGGAGGGGGGGTTGTTTAGTCTGGTGTGTGTGTGTGTGTGTTGCATTGTTTGGGTTGTGCATTAATCTACTGAGCTATAGGCTTTATCAATATTATATATATGCAAATTTTAAAGGAGATCATTTCTAATTTCATCTTCTTATTGGGACTTAAGTGCATTTCATTCCTTTTTCTTGTACTCAAGCAATGCCGTGATAACAAGTCCAATCTAATCAAAACTGAGTGTAAGTAATTAGCAACATATACGTTCTGCTTTTTTTCCTTTGTATTTTTTTTTTTTTTTTTTTTTGAGTGTCATGAACTTACACCTCAACTTCCTCTTAACTTGCACTTATACATACACTCCAATTTAGGAGCTATGAGGATTAGACCTGTCACTACCTGACAGCACCAGATTAAGCTGTGGCATGCACACACACACACACACACACACACACACACACACACACACACACACACACACACACACACACACACACGTTTATCTTGACATTTTTTCAGTTTCAAGAGGAATTCTGAGATAAAAATGTAACTGAGTAGATTTTTGTGTACTTTTAGTCTAGTTTAAAAAATGTGTAATTTAACTTTTTCCTATTTATGCTTTGTTGGAAGTATTGTACTTTTACAATCATATCCGTTAGTGAGTAAAAAATCAGGCCCTGGAAACAAACACGCTAAACTCACCAAGAAGAAAGATGGAGACAGGCAGCGAAAGCGACATGCCGTCAAATCAGAAGATGTTCAACGCGTGCGCTCACTGTCTCAACTCTTAGTCTGCGATTGAGATTTCTTTCATTATCGTAAATGACTTTTTAAAGGATTTTCTTTGTTGTTGTTGTTGCGAAAGTGCACAATTCATTACACTCGTCATGAACGGTAGTGTTTTTTTTTTGTTATTGCACTGTAATTTGTAAAGGTGCTCCTTCAATTAAAAACAACTAGTTTGAGATATATATCTTCATGTTCTTTGTGAACTAGACTAGAATCCACCACCCCACCCCCCACTGTTAAAATAGGAATTTACATTTATCTCACTAAATTTTAAATCGGCTACTTTATTCTTTTCATCGAGAAGAATATTTTATTACTTTTTCTACTATATATATTTCTGGTTTTTGTGGAAATTTTTATTTCAACAATTTTTTTAGAATTTCTATTGAACAGAATGAACTGCTTGATTGTGTCAGTGTGTATTAGTCTGAACACACACTATTACATGCTCAGGTTTTGAAATTTAAAGCTGCTTAGAGAGAATTTGGAGCTTAAAATATCGTAAGATTTCCGCGAGGTTGCTGTGGCAGCCCAAAAACCTCGAATCCAACCCAAGATTTCTGTTTAAATTCACATTTCAACCGTGAAGGACAAACCATGTACTAGCTGATTTTGCTTTCCTGCTTCAATAACGCTTTTGATTTCGATATTTCAAATACAATCGTTCTTTTCTTCTTAACTAAGTTACATACTGCAGCTTTAATTAGCTGTAAAAGATCTAAGGCTGTGGTGGGTTGGTGGCCGGCCTGGCGCTGGCTCTACTCGCTCTTGAAGCCGCCTCTGCTTATATATAGACTTCGACTTTATTAGTGCTTTTCCGCCTCACATCGCACGTGCCGCTTTGTTGTCCTGCCCATGCGGCTTTCTTTCTTTCTTTCTTTTTTTTTTTTTTTTTTTTTTTTTTTACGAGCTCCTCTATAGTTTTTCATGTATGTATTTCTTCTTATCTCGCCCCCTTGTTTTGGTTTGGCGGCCGCACAGGAACTCATTTGCATGTCGAGGTTTCCGTCATGTGGGAGCACTTAGCAGTGTTTCTCTGTAAATCTCTGCATTTATATTAAATTAGATTTCTTTCAAATGGTCACTCAGGAAAATACACACACACACACACACACAAACACACACACACACACCGGACACTTTACTGATGTTAATAGGAGAGAAAGATCGCTATGACTGGATGGTTCTGGTCTCACCTCATCAGTGAGCCGATCAGCTGCTGAGGGGAACCTGAGTGTTTGCGTGTGTGTGTGTGTGTGTGTGTGTGTGTGTGTGTGTGTGTGTTTCACATTTCTTCTGCTAAGTATCAGGTGCTGTTGTCACTCCATCAGTCACAGCAGGCAGCAGAAACGTCTGTCAGAGTCAGGCACACACAATGGAATCATGCCCTTAACCCTGGTTAACTGCCCCATGCTGGTCCACTCACCCCAAAGAGAGCACACAACTTCCCCCCCTCGGGACGAGTCTCAATCCTCCCACCTGCGTACTTGGCGCCTCCAGGTCCAGAGAGATCGA
This sequence comes from Silurus asotus, assembly GCA_024362625.1. Taxonomy (NCBI): domain Eukaryota; kingdom Metazoa; phylum Chordata; class Actinopteri; order Siluriformes; family Siluridae; genus Silurus; species Silurus asotus. Next base: position 4,171,329 of record MU551532.1, read on the forward strand.
GATATAGAAAGACTGGCCAAAGACACACAACTGCATTCTAAACACTGTAACTGTGTGTGTGTGTGTGTGTGTTTGTGTGTGTGTGTATGTATATGTTATACTTATCTATTATACATTATGCGTCTGTCCTAATCAGTTAAATTCCCCGATCTCAATGTTATCTCTGACCTCCACATCAGTAACCGTGGTTTAACACCTGATAACACGTACCGTGTGGAAATAATTCACCTTGCTGTTCTCCTTCACACTATTTTTTTACACAGTATTTTAAAGAGAATGACTTTATAATGTAACGGAATTGCAAAGTAATATATCCCAAACTATTTTTTTGAAATATTAGAGGAGAAACTAAAATAAAATTTTAAAATTTGAACACAAACTGTTAGATCTGACCAATTCGAGACATAAACATGGAAATGGATTAAATTCAGACATATTGTCAGGCAATAACTTTTTATGCAAATGATGGAATTTGTGCTGCTTTGATCTTTTTTTTTTGACACAAAATATAAATTTTTATTAATATATCTCAAAATATGTTTTATGTACCAAACATACACCGTTTACACATAACATTATGACATTATAACATTACGAGCAGTGAAGAACATTGATGATCTCTTCATCATGGAACCTGTTAGTGTGTGGATTTATTTATTAGGCAGCAACATTTTATCCTCAAAGTTGATGTTAGAAGCAGGAAAAATGGCGTAAAGATTTGAGTGAGTTTTGACAAATTGTGACGTCTAGACGTCTGGGTCAGAGCATCTCCAAAACTGCAGCTCTTGTGAGATGTTCCTGGTCTGCAGTGGAACCAAGGAAGGAACAGTGGTGAACCGGCGACAGGGTCACGGGCTGTGGAGGCTCATTGATGCATGTGAGGAGCGAAGGCTGATCCGTGTGGTCCAACAGCGAGCTCCTGTAGCTCAAACTGCTTAAGACGTTCATGCTTTTAATGCTCAACGGGTCAGAACTGTTTTAGCAGCAACACGATATTAGGCAGGTGGTCATAATGTTATTCTGATCAGTGTATATGTGTATATTTATTACTGTTATTATAATATGTATTTAATAATTAAGTTGATCTAATTTTCAATGCTTGCTCTCTTTTTTCCCTCTTTTTTTTTCCCTTTCCCAGGTTCAACAAAAGAAAAGAAAGAAAGTTCAGAAAAGGGGTTCAAAGAGATCAAAAAGGACTCAAAAGATCCAACCATGGAGAAAGATTTGAAGAAGGAGTCGAGGAAAGACCCGAGCAGGGAGAATGACTCAGCGCTCGAACCTGACAAAGAGAAAGTCAAGGTGTCCAAAAAGCCCTCGGTCAAGGTCAAAGAGAAGAAGAAAGAAGTCGGGGATGGATGATCCGATGCAACACACGTATATATACACACACACACACACACACACATATGTGCACAAACACGATCGCTTTGGCTTTTCAACATTCCCTGCACTGAAACCTCATATCAGACAGCGAAGAAGTACACGCTGAGCGCCGCGCGATTTCCAGCAAGACCAAAGCATCTGTTGTGTGTTCCTTCATCAACATTTTCACCATCATCATCATCGTTGGCATCACTGTCTCAGACACGGGAGAGCGTTACACCTTAAAGCTTCCTCCTCTGTCAAGGAAACAGAAGCCATCGGGAAGCTTTCTGCAAAGTTTATTTTCGAGACGGCGATCGGGAATGCAGGACGAAACCCACAGTGCTAACCAAGCCACCCACGCAGGGCCAGCATGACGTCTAACTCTAACCCCTCTCTCTCTTTTTTCTTTCTCTCTCTTTCTCCTTCTCTCTCTAACTCTTTCGCCCCCTCATGGGCAACACGCCCTACCAAGCCACCTCCCCATCACTAAAAATAACCCGAGTCGAGCCACAGACGGGTCCACTGAGGCCGTCTCTCCCTCTCTATCTCTCCCTCTGTATTTATCTCTCTCTCGCTCTTTCTCTCTCTCACTCTCTCTCTCTTTCTTTCTTTCTTTCTGTCTATCTATCTATCTGTCTGTTTTATCACATACTGTACAACCTCACAGCATACACATGTATGTCTTTGCTGCACTCACTCTCACTTTCTGTCTTACTTTCTTTCTTTGTCTCTCCCACACACACACACACACACACACACACACACACACATTTGCAGCAGCTGTGTATTTGCTCAGTCCAGACTGTAGACACTGTAGTCAGCAGATTTGCTGCAGCAAACTAAGCAGTGACAATCCCACGCTTAGGGTTTCATACGTCTATCTCTCTCTCTCTCTTTTCCTCTCTCTCTTTCCCTCTCAATCTCTCGCTCTCTCTTTCTCTCTCACTCATTTCCTTTCTCTCTCTCTCTCTCTCTCTCTCTCTTTCCCCCTTTCTCTCTCTCTCTCTCTCTCTTTCTCTCTCACTCACTTCCTTATTTTCTCTTTCTCTTAGTTTTTTTTTTATCTGTAACATGAAGTTGAGGCCAATTTCTACGACGTTTTAGTGGTACGTTAAAAAAAACTAGATCTAAGATACAAGTCGTAGCAGCACTGACTGAAGTACTAAATGCACCCATCAGTATCCTTGGACTCGACCACTGGTCACCATTCCAGACTGCACAAAACAGACCATTTCTATCTGATATCGATGATGACCTCTGCGTGCTAACACCGTGTAACTCCGGCGCACCAGTACTTCAGCCGGTGCTGCTACGACTTTATTCTCGTCATCTTTGATTTATTTATTTATTTTCTTCATTCAACTAAAACGCCATTGTAGATTTCAGCTCTAGCAAACGAAAACCAAATTCGGTTTCCCAGATACGTTCTGCTACGATTCCACCATTAAAGCAGGTATTTAGTAAGAGATGATCTGTTGGGGCCTGACTGATGACTGATATGGAGAATTAATTCTAAATTCAAATTCGAATTTCATTGATTAATTTTTCGATCTCAGCAGCTGCTCTTTGTCTCATTTCTTTAAATCCGATCACGGGTTTATATCATTGCTCTTTCTGTTGCGTTGTTGTTTCTATGGTTACGGATCATTCACAGGAGTCTGGGAAATCTGTATATTTGAAACAGCATTTAATATAAATGTATTTAAAAATAAATGTAGTTAATTTGCCAAAAATAAGTTTTATATATTTACTTTAATGGCGTTTGGCAACCCCGTTATGATATTAGAAGTATAAATATTCCAATGTCTATAGAAAATAAAGATAAGGATAGCAAGAGTAACTTTTTTAGCTGCACAAGCAGAAAAAAGTGTACTTTTATCCTTATAGTCTATTTTTATTATAAGTCAGTAACTAGAGCTGTCTTTGTGGGCGGGGCTTTGGAAAAATGCACTAAATCAGAGATTTTACTTTTACTCGCCATATTTTATGAAATAGATCAGTCAGGCCCTAATTCCTTCTCTTTAACTCTTCTGTACTGCTATTGGATACCAGTGTGTGTATATCTCGTGTACACAATCAGGAAATGCACAACAGAATGCACAAACGAGGTCGGTTCCAGAGGTCAAATATTATAGTGATACTTTTTTTTTTTTTTGATCTAAATTAAAAACACACCACTGCTTCTTTCATGCTGAACTGTTTTAACGTTTTTTTTTTCATGTAAACGGGAATTTATTGCTACACGTGGAAATTAGTGCCAGAGCCATTTTTAGAATGTGGCCAAGAGCTTTCGAATTAAGGTTTTGTAATATTTTTATAGCAGCTTTTGATGGCCAAATGGAGTAGTTTACTGATTATTAGATGATTCCTATATAGCGATGTATTCTGTGTTTGTGAACTAATCATTCAGTGTGTGCAGGACAACTGAACTGGGTTGCCATTAGAAACCAAACTCGATTTTATAGTCTGTTGTAAGACGATTTTATTTTTCAAAAAACAGAGCCACCTCAGAGAGCCCATGGGTTAATGTAATACCTCATGCACATAGCTGTCCTGTTGTTTTATATCGCTGACCTTTAGATACTTAATAAAGGAATACAATAATGAGATCCTTTTGTTTTTTGGTTTATTGTTTCAAAATTAAGTATTTGGTGTAAGGAACTCTTTACATCACTCCCTGGGCTGTTGAAGATTCATCTCGTCCTACAAATCTTTTGGTTTTATATTCCTTATAAAACCAGTTTCTGCATGTAGAATGTTCACGGCGTATCCAGAGCGACTAACGTTTATCTCATTCATACACTGAGCAGTTACGGGGTTAAGGGCCTTGCACAGGGGCCCAGAAATGGCAGCTTGGTGTGGCTGGGATTTAAACTCATGATCTAAAGTCCAATGCCTTACCAACTAATCTACACCTCCCCTTTGCTAGACATGCTCATTAGTCAGGTAAGTAATGCCTCATGTCCCAAAGTTGTCTAACGCCCGTTCTGTAACCTTCATATGAACGTCAGTGTCCTCCAGAGTCACTAGTCATTTTAAACTAATGGAGATCTTGGGAGAAGATTAATAGGATGTTTATAGTGTCAAGTGTGAAGAAAATCTGATTTTATTCTGAATATTTCTGCATATTTTAGTTGCGGGAAAGTGGACTGACGATGTTTAACTCCATGGTGATACATCAGAGGTGCATTCTTCCATCATGGCACCCATTTTCTATAGAATAAGCTCCGGATTCACTGATCAGGATGAAGCGATTACCGAAAAGAAACAAACGAATGCATGAATTAACCATGTTACAGTATCGAGGTGGCCATCTTTAATCAACACTAATCTCTCCTTCTTCTTTTTTTCCCCATTGCAAAAACAGTTTTGCAGGCGAAGTTGTAGAGGAAGTGATGCAGATGATCGTGGTGATATGGTTCCTGTTTGAACTTGAATTTATAAAGACAGACACCACCCCCACCCCCCACAGGCTATCTGGCTGAATTGTCCTTTTTAGGAGTTTGACTATGTAACTTTAACGAGAAACCTCCCCACCCCACCACCCCCAGTACTACAACTGCAGTATAAAACTAAAGACAAGAATCTGTTTTTTTTTTTTTCTTTTTTTTTTTTAACATGTTTTCAATGATCAGCTATATTTCGAGGGTTTGGGTTTTTGTTTCTACCACTATAATAATCCTTTAAGAAGGAAGCTTGGAAGAAAGAAATTATATGATGTAGTCTTTAGGTCCAGTGTGTATGTAGTTGGCTGTTGTAGCTCACAGGATCATTTCTTCTCTCTCTTTCTCTCACACACTCTCCTATGCCAGATATACTGTCGTATTACGTTAGTATGTGGACGGCAGGAAGCAATTTTAATGCTGAGGTTTTTTGTGGTTCTGTGTGTGTGGTGGTGGTGTGTGTGTGTGTGTGTTTGGGAGGTAGGGGGGTGCGCATACATCCCACTTAGCCCCGCACCTGGGTCACTGGTCACAAGCTCATGCCCTTCCGACAGCTGACTGAGCGGAGTCCAGGAGTCTGTCACTGCTTATGAGGGTGACCAGCTGACCTCACACACACACACACACACAGGTTTATCTATTATTTTCTCCCACCCCATTGTGTACGAGGGGGTATCAAAAAGTTTCCAGACTAATGGTTCTAACTTCACAGGAAGACAGAAATGTCAAAATCATTCAGCAACTAGTGCAAGATGATCGTCGGAGAACAATCCACCTGATCTCACGTCTGCCCCTTTCCTGAAGATGAAGATCCGGTTCACGGATTTTGACACTGTTGCAGAGCTCACAGAAGTTGCTTCACATGCTCAGAGAAGAAGACTTCCAGCATATATTCCAGCAGAGATATAAATGCTGAGTGTGCTGTATTTCAGTGCAGAAGGACGATTTTGAAGGTGTGTAAATGGACTGTAGATAAATAAAGTACTTTCAGGTCAACAGATCTGTCTCGAAATTTCTTTACATCACTTATTCAATATACAACGTTCTGATTTTGCAGAAATCAATACAATGATCTCATCTGTGCCCATGATTGTTGAGTGCAGAAGTTCTCTTTGGTGCCATCTAGAGGATCTGATTACTGTGGGCACTGTTTCCGTCCTGAAGCAGTTACTGCTGGATTCAGAATAAAGTGGTTTGCAATAAAACTGTAAGAAAACGCAGCAGGATCTAAATTTATTTTTGGATTTGTTATCCAGTGCCTTGTTAGGATCTTGCGCAATTAAGTGTGTGTGTGTAGCCGGTCACGCGCGTCTGTTTGCATAACAGAAACCAATGAGTATCAGAGCAGCCTTTGGTCTTTTGCACCAATTCCTGTGTAATGTTTAATGTTTAATGCATGGAGCAGCTGATTGGCTCCGTCCGAAACCCTCTTTTAACTTCTCCTGTCGCAACCTGGTGAGCAGTAAGAGGAGATGTGGTAGGAGAACAGGCGGATTCCCCCCCCCAGCAGCCCCCCACCCCCACCCCCTAAGTTCTTTATTAGAGAGTCGCGCGCAGACCAAGACCATCTCCACCAACACCACGACCTCCACCAAAAGGTTTTGGAGGATAAAGCCGTGGATAGATTAAAATATCTGTGTGTGTGTGTGTGTGTGTGTGTGTGTGTGGTGGGGGGCTGATCTGTTCATGCTCAGGAGGAGGTTCCTGCGCCGCGGGAACGTTTAACTGGAGGCGCGGAGTTTTCCGATCAAATCCCCTTTTTCCAGTTGCGGGTGCGAGTGCAGTTCAGTGCTCAGTGCGCGCGCCGGCGGCGTCGGAGGCGCGTCAGGTTTCCCGAGCCGCTTTTCCTTTTTGCGCACGCACGAGCCGCAACGTGACTTCACTCCTTCAGGACGCTAATCCGATATCCGTCACCGGGGATATTGACGTCTTTCGGCTTTCACGTTTCTGAGCATCTTTTCACAAAGCCATTGGAGGATATACCTGGGAAAAAGAGACCGGGAGCCGTGGCGCGCGCACTCGCTGCGCATTCGTGCTTAAAAGAAGCTGCACGATTTTGAAACCTTCCCGAGATCCATGTCTTCACTTTGACCGGATTTTAACATCATTATTATTATTATTGGTTTTTTTTTCTTTTTATATAATATATATTTTTTTTACACTCGGGGACTGAGTGATGTTTTCCACACCGCGCGAGACCATGAGGCTGGTCGTCACGCGCAGAGTCTTCTTCTTGTTTTTATTAATGCAGACTCCTCAGGTAATCGCGTCCATAATTACAGGTAAGCCGAGCTCCAAGCGCGCGCCCGCGCTCGTGCGTGCGTCACCGACTTCTACCGAAACCGCGTCAACCTGTTGATGTTGTTTGTTGTTGTTGTTGTTTTAATTGCGATCTAAAGTTGCGCGTGAATTCGTCGGGAGCGCGCATGCATCGTCTTCTGGGGAAGTGTGTTTGCCGTCGTTCATTATTTTAGCATCGTTTCTCCAGTCGGTAGATTTTCTTTCAGCGTCTCTCCTCACCCACCCTTCATTTTAATGGGTTTTAATTCGGAGTAATAATCATCACATTATGTTCAGGAAGAAAAACAGTTTATTTATTAAAATACAATTAAATCATTGCACTATTTATCTGTACTTAATTTCAAAAATGCTCTAGATCTAGATAGATAGATAGATAGATAGATAGATAGATAGATAGATAGATAGATAGATAAAAAGATAGATAGATAGATAGATAGATAGATAGATAGATAGATAGATAGATAGATAGATAGATAAACAGGTAGACAGAAAGACAGACAGATAGATAGATAAATAGATAGATAGATAGATAGATAGATAGATAGATAGATAGATAAACAGGCAGGTAGACAGACAGACAGAGATAGATAGATAGATAGATAGATAGATAGATAGATAGATAGATAGATAGATAGATTAATGTGCATTACTAATTGTGCTCGATAATATACGCAAAACTCATACAACTGATATGAAAAGTGTTTTTATTGGAAGTTTATTGTCTAGAATTTATGTTTTCTTTTAAGAGAAAACTTTAGTGTTGTTTTTTTGTTTTGTTTTGTTTTTTATGTTTTTGTTTTTTTTTTGAAGAAGAAGAATCCTACTAAAACAACATATTTCTTAATCACACAGAACATTGCAAAACTGTTATGCGCTTTGGGATTCTCGTTTTTGTCTGTGTGTGTGTGTGTGTGTGTGTGTGTGTGTGTGTGTGTGTGTGTGTGTGTGTGTGTGTGTGTGTGTGTGACAGTAAGCCCTGATCTATTTTGTGTTCAATACTACACGAGTGTGCGGTTTGGGACGCAGCCATGCCCCTGTCTCATTGTGTCCCCTCGGGAAAGCGCAGTGAGAGATGTGGGGAAAGTTGGATTCGAGCGCGTGCAGAGCAGGTGGAAAGAGCTCGTGATTAACGGCGTGCATTCCGCGCTCGTGTTTTTTTTTTTTTTTTT
>MU551532.1:4179617-4220719 GCA_024362625.1 Silurus asotus
TTTTTTTTTTTTTGAACACGAAGAAGAACTCACGAGAAACAACTGCGTGTCGTATTTTTTTGCGTATTAATTAAGGGGGGGTCTTACAGGAGTGATAAAAAAACACGTGAGGTGCAATGTATTCTGCACCTCTTTATTTATTTATTTATTGATACAAATGAAGAGAAGGTAGAATCAGGGTCAAATCCATAAGCCTGGTCCTTACAGTGTTTATCTGCTTTTTCTTTTTGCGCATCTCACGTGCTTCATCCTTCGTGCGTCTCGCGCAGGAACGGAGGCGAGCTGCGACAACGAGGGAGAGGTTCTGCACATCCCCAACATCACCGACAACCCCTGCATCTCCTGCGTCTGTCTGGTGAGAAGAGAAAAGGGGTTTCTTTTTTATCTAAATGAGGGCAAATGATCCGATCAGTTCGTGAAGGAGAAAAAAAAGATGGATTTTAGACTTTTATTTCTTTTTTCTGAAAGTGACCAAAAAATTTAATTTTTTATTTAAATTTATTTCTTATTAGCTGCTGATTCGTTTTACCGTTTAACAAAAAAAATCTAATAACATTACCAAGTGATTATGTCTCGTGCACGTGCTTATAGTATTAATTATTTATGGGCTTTCTTAAAATAATTTATATCATCTATTCATTTAATTTTTTTCAGACGTGATTTTCCCACGTGAAGTTAAAGCATATTGGTCACGTGGTGAAATGCACATGACGATCACGTGATTTTTTTAAATACACAATATTACTACTACTACTAATAATAATTATCATTGTTTTTATAATAATGCTATTATTATTATTATTATTATTATTATTATTATTATTATTATTATTATTATATAACAATCAACCCCTCCCCCCTCACCCCACTCGTGACGTAATCACGAAACGCCTTTTATCTCACTGCCTGGCTGCAGGTCGCGCGGGTCTCCAGGGTTGAGCGCGCGAGCTGTCGAGACGGCCGCGTGTCTCGTCTCGCGCTGATCGCTCAGTGGCCGCTAATGGCTGTTCAAAGAGCGCCACAGGACCCCCGATCTCTGTGCTAATGAGCCCCCAAATGAGCGCGTCGCCCAAAGTCTGACATCCCACGTCTCGTGTCTGTCCGGTTTAGCAAACATTTTTTAACTCCATGTCTTTCAGAGAGGCAAAATTCCCAACCTTTAGTATTCGTGGAAAACTTATATATGATTTTTTTTTCCGAATTCTATTATTTTATCAAAAACTTTTTTGTGCAATTAGTGTTAAAGTTTTTTTATTTATTTTTTTGTAGGGAGGCGTTTATGCAAAATTAATGGAAAGAGTCTTCAGTCTCAGCTCTTCATGCATTTATTAAGTGATTGGTTTGTTCACTTGTTTTTGACCATAATTTAATTAATTATATTGAACAAGATGTTTTTAAAAAACACCCAGAGGCATTTTGTTCAAGGGAAATAATCCACAATTGGTTGATCAGAGCAGCTGATCGTTGATTAGTTTCCTACAATTTACACACCACCAAGTGTTTTACTGCTTCCATAGACATGAAGTTGAATTCAGACAGGACAGAATCATGACACAAAAGTGTGTGTGCAGAATGATTTGCTCAAATTGGTCAATAATAAACGTTCACACAATGCACAGAACCTCAGTGGAAAAGTTGTTAAGAAAAAAGTTTTTTTTTCCACCATGTGTTCTTTAAGTTTTTATTAAAAAGTTGTATTATTTCACTGAAGCAGGCGGATTTGACTATAATATAAGTAGTAATGAATAATATCATCACTGGATGAAAATGAGATATATATTTAGTTTGATTTGCTTTAAAGAAAAACATTTAATTTGCATAGCGCATTTAACAATAGACATTGTCTAAAAGCAGCTTCACACAGATACTGTGGTGAGAAAGAACAAATAAAATTGTTTTTTTTATAATTGTAGTTTATAGAAAAAAAAAATTCTTTTTTGGGGGAAAAAATAGGAATTAAAAAAACAACAACAGGGATTTATGTTAAAGGTGAAAACTAAAAACTCATAACTATTGCAAGAACAATCCAAATTAGAATAAAGATGGCTGATTTCTGATTATACTGCATTAGAAATGTATTGCAATATTATTAATCAGCGAGCAAAATGTCGTGCGCACAATTCGCCTTGAAAAAATATTTCAATCTATAATTCCCATAAATATAATGAAGTGTTTTTCCACGATTTCAGAACGGCAACCTCGGCTAAAAATAAAGCAGATGAATCATTTCCTGGAATCAAATTATTGCCATGTTTTCCTCTGGAAATTTACCCCCAGATCTCTGACTGCATTCAGTAAATCTGAAAGCACACAATGTGCCCAGTTAATGGAATTAAAGGAAGCAGTTGATGATCGTCCGTGTAGGTCGCAACCGTTATGTTGTTCAGAGAAAGGTAAAAGGTGAAAGGTCAGAGAGGCTACGCAAGAGAAAAACACTCACTCACTCACTTATGGGTTGATGCTATGTTCTTTTGTGAGCGGCTAAAAGTCTAGCAGTTTACGTTAGTGATATATGCGTGAAGTTATCTGTCTGAATGTTAAGCGATTTCGAGGAAATACTCGTTTTTAGGATGCAACTTATTTAAATTCACAGTTTTATATATAAAGTGCTTTTTGCATCGTCACAAATCCAGATTTCTGATTTATTTTGATTTGGAAGGTGTTTTTGTTAAACGCAACATATACAATTGCATAGGACGTCTTTGCATGCAGGAGCATTCAATATTCCCATTACCTGAACTAGAAGTCCTGAACCTGTTTGAGCATGACTGTGCTCCTGTGCACAAAGCCAGCTCTGTGATCTACGGGTTTGAAGAGCTCTGACCTCAACCCTACTAAACATCTCCGGGATAAACTGGGACGCACCCCCAGGCGTCCTCATCTCAAGTACTGTACATCAGTAACACTATAAAATCCAGTGGAACATCTTCCTGGAAGAGTGGAGGTTATTCTAACAGCAAAGGACTAAATATGGCGAGAGATGTTCAAAAAGCACATACAAATCTTATAGTCAAACTTTTGTCTATATAGTGTACATATAAAAGCATGAAATCGTTCTATTATTAGATTCGAGCTTGAGTTACGAAACGAATTGCGAAATGCTATTGATCACCTGACGTCCCGAATTTTAAGAAGAGGAATATTTTCAAAACAGAGTTTGGAAAATGTCACAATGCTGCAAAAACCATTGAAAATAAAACGAACTCTTTACAGGATAAACCGACTCCCATCATTAAAATGAATGGGGGGAGCTAAAGAATTTCCCAGGCCTCCTCTCTGCCTGGACATCGAGTTTTGAGAGAATTTCACAGGCTCCAATCTTTTAATCTCTTCTGACCTTTGGCCTGTTTCATAAAGAGTAACATGGGCAGATATAATCCGCAGTAATAACTCAGTGGGAGGAAAAAAGGCACAGATGCGTAAACGGAGGCTAACGCGCAAACGTTTAGCACTGCGACCAGGAAGACGTCGTAAAATAAGCGTCGAGCTTGTTAAACTCGAGACGTTGTAAAATCCATGGGTAGGTTTGAGACGAAGAAGAAGAAACGGTCCTGCTAAAAGAATCGATTTAGGCAATAATGTGACGTTTTGAATTTGGGAATGAAATAATATGGGGTTGTTTGCTTTGTCAGTAATAAGATACTGTAAAGCATAAAGTTGTCCGTCCTGAAAACTTTCCCATGGTACAAAAGCTTTTTATTGCAAAGCGTTAAGATGGAGACTCTCACCATTACTGATAAATGAACATCTCCTTACAGAAAACTGTGTATCAGTAATTATTGCTTTGTCTAACAAAACCTCTGAATTTGAACGTATGCATCTTCTGACCAATCAGATTTTGGAAAAAATGCTGAATATAGTGTATGAGCTGTGCGTTTTTGGGGGGAAAAATCCAGCGTTTTATTAAATGCCATTGCACTGAAAGAGCTTTGTGTGTCCCAGCCTTTCACACGTGTTAAAGAGGGTCAGAGGCGAACGGCACTGTACAACCTCCCGAGTTAAACATTATGTCTTTGACACAATCGGAGAGTTTTAGCGTGGCATTCGAGCCCCGGCCGGCTTTTGGTTGGTGTCAAAAGGACGCCTGGTCTCAGTGGGACTCTCGGGTTCTCCGCCTCCATCTTCTGCTGTCATCTCTCCAAGGCGACGTGACGGGTTAATGAATTCCTTGTATTGACTTACTCCAGGGTCTGACTTTATGAAAGGAAATCAATGGAGGGCGGGTTTTTGCCGGCCGACTTGTAAGCCGATAGCCCTGACAGCGTTTAGCGGCGCAAGGCATTCCTTTGACCTTGGTGACGTTTGTAAGGAAATAGGATGGGAGACTGTACTCTCTCAAACTCGCCTGTGCAGTCTCACTTCTCCCGCCTTCACATCGCGTATCTCTCCGTCTCTAGCCCTTGATACGAACCAGGCTCGTGCATAAAACCGGGCTGTGTTATTCCTAACGTTTCCCGTGCACTTCACACTTTATAGTCAAAACAAAAAATGGATCAAAACCGGAAATTGCGTTCCAAATTTTATTACTCGATAAAGTCGCAAAAGCTCAATATGACACAAACGACAGCTTAATGTGATCTCTCTGTCTCTCAATGTCTCTTTGTTTTTATCTCTCCTTAAATCTTTTCTTTTTTCCAGAACAATAAAGCAGACTGCAAGCAGGAGAAATGCCCTCTAGTGGGAGACGACTGTGCTTTGGTGGTGAAACAGACCGGAGCCTGCTGCGAAAGATGTAAAGGTAAAATCTGCTCATTTACCCATTTTACATTTAGCTCTCAAATAAATGCCTTTTTATTGATAAATCCATAAAATGATCAGACATACCGTCACTTTTTACAGCATCACCTTTTTGAAGCTCCAAATGTGGCACATTTTTTAAACTTAGTTTTACAGTTAGTCTTTTTTCTGTTTATTATTCACATATTATTGATTAAGATCATTTTTTAAACATATTTTTTTAACTATTTCATAAGCGGCATTCATTGAAAATACTCATTAATTTCAATACATTGACAAGCGATATTAATTTTGTACACATGATTTCTTAAAAAAAAAAAAATTATCCTTTTTTTTTGTATAGCGCTTTAGAAAAATTGAAATAAGCTCAAAGCAGCTTTACATAGATAAAGCGGTAATAAAGAACGCGTGTGATTTATTTTTTTGTCCTTTTTCTGTTTACTTATGCAATAAATCAATTATATGGTAAAAAATATTGAATGACAATTAAATAAAAAACAGTATATATACAGTATATATAAACAAGGTATAAATAAATATAACTCTTGTTTTACTTTGAATGTATCTTTATGAAACATTGTAGCATTGTAGATACTCGATTAGTCTGTGTGTGTGTGTGTGTTTGTGTGTGTGTGTGTGTGTGTGTGTGTGTGTTTGTGTTTTAAACATCCTCACTTCATCCACACATACGTTCAGCAGCTGCTCAGAAATGGGTGTTTTGGTGTAGAGCGAAGTTCATAGACACCGAAATAAAATCCTCTTTTTATTTTACGAACTCTGAGTTGCTTCCAGCACTGGTTTGGCTCCTCGTCATCGAAAGAATTAAAAAAAGAATGAAAGAAAAAGAGAGAGCAAGCAAGCAATCAAGCAAGCAAGAAAGAAAGAAAGAAAGAAAGAAAGAAAGAAAGAAAGAAAGAAAGAAAGAAAGAAAGGAATAAAGGAATAAAGGATAAAGGAAGGAAGGAAGGAGAAAGAAAGAAAAAAAAAAGAAAGAAAGAAAGGAACGAAGGAGAAAGGAAGGAAGAAAGAAAGAAAGAAAGAAAGAAAGAAAGAAAGAAAGAAAGAAAGAAAGAAATGTACACTGTAGGTTCCTTCCAAAAGAAAGAAAAAAGAATGAAAGAAAGAAAGAAATGTACATTGTAGGTTCCTTCCTTCCGAAAGAAAGAAGGAAAGAAAGAAAGAAAGAAAGAAAGAAATGTACACTGTAGGTTCCTTCCAAAAGAAAGAAAGAAAGAAAGAAAGAGAGAAAGAAAGTAAGAAAGAAAGAAAGAAAGAAAGAAATGTACACTGTAGGTTCCTTCTAAAAGAAAGAAAGAAAAAAAGAAAGAAAGAAAGAAAGAAAGAAAGAAAGAAAGAAAGAAAGAAAGAAAGGTACACTGTAGGTTCATTCCAAAAGAAAGAAAAAAATATAAGAAAAAAGTAAGATAGATAGATAGATAGATAGATAGATAGATAGATAGATAGATAGATAGATAGATAGATAGATAGATAGAAAGAAAGAAAGGTACACTGTAGGTTCCTTCCGAAAGAAAAGAAAGAAAGAAAAGGCTGAGGTCACTCCGGTCTGAACTCATATCTTCACAGCAGGGTTGCAGCCCTTTGTTTGTGATCTGCTTCTCTTTCTCTCTGTCTCGCTGTCTTTTTTTATGAGTCGAGGGTTTATTAAGGATGCCTGGGCTTTTTGGGTTTTTTTATGTCAAGACACGTTTTGTTAGTTTTGAATAGAAAAGCCCAGTCGTCATCTTTTGTGTTGTTCCTGTGTTTTCTCCAAATCTCACGGCTCCACGCTGCTTCCTTTCATTCGGAGCCATATTGGATGTGTAACGTAGCAAGGGTAGAGGTGGAGTGGTGTGGGGTGGTGTTGAAGGGTGCAAGGGGACAGAGGGCATATGAGGCTCTGGAGGGCTTACGGTAAAGCCCCAGACATTTCCACATGGAGCAGGGTTTCCATCTACACAGTAGTGACTTAATGTGTTTTCTGTTTAAACTATGCAGCACGGGGAAAAGGAGATCAGTGGTGTGCTTTTCAGAGGAAGAATTTAGATTTCTGTCTCCCTCTTCTACTCTCTCACTTGTTCTTTTTTATTTATTAGGCTGTCAGCTGGAAGGGAAGTCCTATAACAGCTCGTACTCTTGGACGACCCCGACCATGCCGTGTATCACACGCCGGTGCCAGGTGAGACTCAATAACGTGTCTTTTAAGGATCTTTGTGCTGATGCGGAACAAAAAGTGAACCTGCTCCGGAAATGATATAGAAATCAACATTAAATACAAGGTTCAGGTCTCTAATTTTTAGATTTCGGTTCGGTTTTGACTTTTGAGGGCTTTCATAAGAGTGCGTTTACCCTCAATTATTAGCACCCATGAGATTTCCATTTCCATAGGACAGGAAAAAAACAACAACCAAATGAAGGTCAAACATTAAGACGTTAAACTGATTTATTGGCAATAATAATAAATCTAATCTAGTAGTCAGCTTACACAAGCTCGCTAGTGCGCATGTCACGTGACCAGCAATACGTGTCTTACTTAGAATATAGTTTATGAGTATGTTTTTAACAGGTCAAGCTTTATTTCTAGTTTGCTTTAATACACTGCTGAAGGGAAGAGTGACGTGTAGACAGGTGCTCAATCTAATAAATAAATAAATAAATAATAATACCAAAAAATACCATCTTTCAAAATGACAGACTTTATGCTTAAATTAAGTTGCGAAGGCAGTTAATGAATATTAATACTAAGTAATAAGTAGCCTGTTTTATGACTAGTAAATCTATTAAAGCTAAATAAAATATGTATATATAATTTAAATATAAAATTTATATATTTATATATATGTATTATTCATACCATTTCAGAAATATCTCTATATAGACAAAAGAACTCTTCTGGGAAGATGTTTTACTAGTTTTTTGAGTGTGCTTGTGGAGAGTTTGTGCTCATTCAGCCATAAAATCATCAGTAATATCAGGAACTGATGAAGATGAGGTTAGAAGCCTGGGGTGCAGCCAATGTTCACATTCATCCCAAAGGTGTTCAGTAGCGTTCGAGCATTTTAGCAGGCCACTGCCAAGATCTTCCAGTCTTAACCATGTACATCTTGTCTTCATGGAGCTGGCTTTATGCACATGTGTATTGCCGTTGCTGGAACAAGTTTGCGTCTCCTAGTTCAAGCGAAGGGAAAATCAAATCCTACAGCTTCCAAAAAGGTTTATAAAAGTGTGTGCTTCCAAGTTCGTGGTAACAGTTAGTGTAAGAATCACATATGGCTGGAAAAGACAGGCGTACCAATAGTTTTTGTTAATATTGTATAGTTGCTTTGCCAAATAAATACAACTAAAAAGTCGATTTTCTTTTGTGAGGGTTTCAAGCTCATTTAAAAAGTGCTACACTGTAAAAATGTTGTTGCATATAAATATAAAAGGCAGTAAATATAAAACATGTACCTACAAAAAAGGTAGAATCACAGGATTTATGCGAAGTTGAGAAGGCAAATAGCAAGTAAAAGAATATTAATAAGCATAATTAGTTTGCTTTATGGAAAATGACTAGTGACCAAAAACAGTTTTAAATAATAAAATATAGGATTTTAAAATTGGCTACAAAAAGTTCAATTTTTATATATTTGTCATTCATACCATTTCAGAAATACCTCAGGTTATAGCTCTCATTGTTTTCCTGGATCACTATCAGCTTCAAAGGGAAAAAAAAGAGTGGCAAAAATATAGCAGCGCTTCATATTCACTAAATAAGCAACGTGATCCTTCAGTGTGAGCGGACGTACAGCTTTGATGTGTATGAGTCCGGTCTGAAGAAACAAAGTAAAAAAAGAAATTGAAATAATATTCAAATGTGAGTTTCAAAGGAGCATTTCATTTCATTTTGACCTTGAATGATCTTTGAACATTCCACATTTTGGTTATAATATCTGAGAATATCTTCTGAGAAAATGCTTCAATACATTTTGGAGTGTGGTTGTGGATAGATGTTGAACTTCTGCTCAGAAGGACATGAGTTCTAATCCCATCACAACCAAGCTGAACAACTTTTCTGATGTAGGAATGAGATAAATATTGGGAAAATAAAATGTGCTTTATGCTCAGCCACAAGAGCTTTAGTAAAGTCAGGTACTGATGTAGGTGAGATGAGGAGGCCTGGGGTGAAGGTCCAATTCATTACAAGGGTGTTTAATAGGGTTGAGGTCAGATGCAATTCAAGATGTTCCACTTCAACTCATGTAAATCATATCTTCATGGAGCTGACTTTGTGCAGCAGGACATTGTCATGCTAGGGGTTTCTACAGCATCCAAAGACGTCCTATATAATTGTGTGTTTCCAACTTTGTGCTTTTTGGTAAAGAACCACATATTGTTGGAAGAAAATCAGGTGTCCCAATGCCTTTGTCTATATAGTGTATATTTAGTAAGGAATAAAATATAAAATATTATGCTGTTATAGAAAGATTATCTACAATAAAGTATGATAAAGTGATAAACACTGGTAATTATAATGTCTTGATGTTGTGTTCGGGACAGGAAGGTGTAATAACCGAAGCACAAATGCAGTGTGTGGTCCCCTGCAAAAACCCTAAAATCCATCCCAAGAAATGCTGCCCTTCCTGCCCAGGTGAGTGTGTGTGTGTCTCTGGGAAAGTATTAGATTGTAATATCTTGGTTTCTTTAAATATACATGTTTTTTAGAATATCTTCCTTGTGCACAGGTTGTATATTCGAGGGTCGTCTGTATAAAGAAAGGGAAGAGTTTCACCCCGAGGGAAAGCCCTGCATCAAATGCACGTGCACCGTGAGTACTCCCGCTAGTCATATCTGCAAATTGTCATTTTTTTCCCGAAAGACATCTGCACGCGATTCTAATCTCCGGTACAAAGCAGCATTCCTGAATTTCTCCAGACAAACAGGCACGCTTTATAGCTTTTAACGCACACGTGTTCCTAATACATGTTTGCTCTCGGATCAAATTGAACTCTCTCTATCTTACAGATGCACTAATTTTGAGGTTGAAGCATAGCTAGAGGCATATATATATATTATTTTAAATCTCCTGCTGTATCTGACCGAGCTCTGAGATCTGCAACTAATGGGTTTGTCTTTGGTCCTCTAGGGAGCCTTGGGCTTGTTTCACCACCCTTTAACAATAAATAAACCTTGCGGATAAACACATTAAGGCCTTTACTGTGCTTCCCAGGCAATTAGAGTGTGTGTGTGTGTGTGTGTGTGTGTGTGTGTGTGTGTGTGTGTGTGTGTGTGTGTGTGTGTGTGTGTGTCTGGGTTAGTGGAAGTACAGGAGTATGGCTTACACCGCTGGCCTGTGGAGGCTCTCCAAACACGGTTTATTTTGGATGCTGGTTTCTGGCTCTTGAGAGACTTTGGTTTATATTCTCCATGGCTTTGTTTGGTCATTTTAATGAAGCCAGTGTTAAAACCTTCTACATGGGTTTGGATGAGTCATTCACTCCACCTCGAGTCCTAACATTCCTGTGCACAGTCGCACACTGCAGGGACGTACAGCTTCGAGACCTGGTTTGCTTTACTGTAAAGATAAAACACTGGAAGATTAAAAAAAAAATGACAGCATTCCACTATGGCCTTTATGATGAATGTTTTTTTTTTTAATGACACCGCAGCTCATTACTCATAGTCATGTGCAGGACATGTGCATTTCTGCTTAACATGGCACTATTTATCCATTAGAAACGTCCACCTTAAAACACACATCCAAAAGTTTATTCCAATATCAGGACACTAAACACTATGCCATTCTCAGGGAAGCCGAACAATGTGCCATAGGGAGGTGTGTCCTGTCCTGTCTTGCCCCTCCCATCTGAGTCACACCCCTCCAGGACAGTGTTGTCCCAGGTGCCAGGGTAAGCTTCTTATATGCCTACACATAGCTTAATTTTACATTTCCATCATTGAGCCTAAAGCATCACAGACAGCGTGCTTATCTTTCCCCAGGTCAGAGGAAGGTGTTCGACTTGTCTCTGGGCAGCTGCTTATTCCATAGTGAGGTCTATGAGAATGATACATCCTTCAGCTTGGATAACTGTACAACATGCACCTGTCTGGACTCCACAGTGGTGTGTAGGAAACGCTGTTTACTAGCAGGAAGCTGCCAGAGTGACCAGTGCTGCCCTGAGTGTCTCTCTTACCTAAAGACAGAGGACATCAAATACTGCAGAGTTAAAAACAAGATTTACAGGGTGAGGACTGGAAAGATGTATAAGGGGACTTGATGAAAAGATGGACTGATGGATGAATGGATGGATGGATGGATGAATGAATGAATGAATGAATGAATGAATGAATGAATGAATGAATGAACAGATGAGTGAATTGGATGATGAATGAATACAAGGGTCGATTGGTTTATGAATGATTGGATTAAATGGATGGGTAGAAATGTAGTCGGATGAGAGCACAGATGAATTTATATAGATATGTTTACATGAATGGATTGATATGTAGGAGAAAGAAAGGATTGTGAGAGAATTAGTTGAAAAACTATAAATATAAGGATTGAAAATGAACAAATAGATGAATTGAATATATGAATGGACGGGAAACTAAAACATATACAATGTACTAATTACGGATGGATGAATAACTGGTGGTGCAATGTTTAGATTGATAGATGAATAAAAGTATAAATAAATGGTGAATAGAATAGCTGATGGATGGATGGATGGATGGATGGATGGATGGATGGATGAAATGCAAATATGGATGCAACAAGCAAGGATGAATGACAGTGGGGAATGTTGAACTCACTGAATGGATGGATGGCTGGATGGATTGACTAAAAATGAAGATTAGATTGATAGATGAAGAGCTGGAAGCTAAATTGGTGGATTTATGAATAGATGGATAATATAGATGAATGTCTAACTGGGGTGCAATGATTGGACAGATGAATAGATGGACTGATGTATGTAAATGATGAAACTGAGGGATAAGGAATAGGATAGGATACATGAGTGCATTTAGAATTGATGAATGTATGTATTAATAGACACATTATTGTTGGATACCCATAAATAGTAGTCTCTCTCTCTCTCTCTCTCTCTCTCTCTCTTTCTCTCTCTTCCTGTAGGATGGGGATCGCTGGTCATCTGTGAACTGCACATTATGCACCTGTGTTAAAGGGACCATCGAGTGTCAGCCTAAACATTGTGTGCCAGTGACCAGCTGTCCTGCGGTGAGGAACTTAAACCTGCACAGACCAAGCGACATGCACACACACACACACACACACACACACACACACACACAATATTAACACACAATTCTGACTTTTCAACAAAACGAGCACTACAGCACCACCAATAGAAAAACACACAGAACCGTATGAAGAAGCCAAACCGGGGCTAATTTCCATCCCAGCTTTTTTTGCTAACATATCTATAACAAAACATAAGCAGTGACTGAGAAGATATCACGAACATAAAACAGATTGAAATACAATGCTGTTTGAAGTTCTAAATATATGTGTGTAAGCGATAGTTTGTCCCACATAAGTCCTATTATGGAATAATGCATTATTCAAACCTCGTTTCATTGGCAAGCTACTGACATTGGACATGACCAGCCATGTTATGTGACATTCAGTCTGGAATAATGGATCTTCGCAGTAAGATCTGTAAATCCCATCTCTCTAACCCTGACCATCTGTTCACCGCCCATCACATCAGCCTCTTAGCAGAATTACAGCCTGTAACTAACTAACGTTGGGAATATCCTCCTGTGTGGTATGCTGATGTAACTTATACACTGTCGTGATTTATTCTCTCTGCGCCTGTGATTTATCTTTGCCCAGGGCAATTCCACTACTCAACCAGATATCTGATTTTCACCCATCCTGCATATTTCCCAGCACACACCTGTCCTTGATTTAGGGGACAGCCAGACAACACGAACAGCCTTTCCACCGCTTTGCCTTGTGTTTGACTGACAGCAAAGAAACAGCCCTCTATATTTAGACGCTCTCTCAAACCACAGGCCTTTGTATACGCTGAATGCACCATGGTTCCGGTTGAGTGTATGGCTCGATGTGTGTGTTGTGTTTTTGGGCTGGAGGGGCGGAAGGGATCGGTGGGTAAGCAGGGGGGAAGGGACCTTTGATGTGCATTTCTGATGGTATTTAAAACAATCTATCCGCTTCCACTGGGGCTCTGAGACACTATGTCTGTTCGTGTGACTCTATATGTTTGGACTTTGTCTATAAAACGGTGCTCATTTTTTTCCCCTGCATGCTATGTGTGTTATTGCAGAATAAGATACTGAACCGGACTGGCTGCTGTCCTGTTTGCACTGAAAGTGAGTAAGTTTACCTTCACCATTATCCCGCCTTTGCCCTTAGGACATGCTGCACAAAAAGCAGTTTTTATTGATTCAAAGACCGTAATCATTTCCACTGTGATAGTTAAAAAGGCAACACTACAATAGAAGACTAGTTAGTGAACTGGATATACTGAATTTTCAGACAAATAGAACATACGTATAAAAGCCAGGCTATTGTTTTATTCATGTAAAAGCTCCTTAGCGCGTTTTGATGGCCCAGATGTAAAATAGTAGCTCTAATACGGTCCCACGCAGGGGACGACTTTTATTCATTTCTGTGTCTGTGGTAAGTTTTAATATAACAATTAGCCCGATTAGTAACTGTATAGCTGATTAAGGGTTTCAAAATAAATACTTCACTACTGTTCTCTGGTGACTGCTATGGTGTTTGCTATTATTATTATACAGAAAGATGGTGGTGGTGAAACGTACACTTCTAATCATAAAAAAAGCATAACTTGTAGCCTGATCGTAAAATGATCATTATTATAACAACCCTCGTAGCCCTGAGACCCCTATAATGGTGGTAGTATTTGGGTAAATTAATGCTTTGATACTTTACAGTAAGCTACCACAATGCATCAAAAAAATAAAGGCCTGGTACTTACTGTAGTAGGTTGATAGATATATTAAATTATAGTCATGTCACATCACTCACTTTTTTTTTTTTTTACATTTAAGATAAGGTCAAAAGGCCAGGCAGCTGAAATCTGTCTCATGTTAACTTCCAGTGCAATCAGATCCGCCGTGCACAATTCTCCAGTGTGTGTTAAAACCAACCACGGTCATGTTTCCTCTCAAATAATGGACCTACTATAGAAAAAAAAATGCCAATCTAAGGCACGAGTGAAGGGCAAACAAAACAGCAAATTGAATAAAATGAAACGATAAAAGGTCAGCCTGAAACTGATGTTCGTCTCAAACGCCGTAACATCACGATAAAGTATTCTCCTCTCTTTCTCAGAACCAGGTGTTTGTACTGTATTCGGCGACCCCCATTACAACACGTTCGACGGACGCACCTTTAACTTCCAGGGCACGTGTCAGTATGTCCTGACCAAGGACTGCACGTCAGCGAGTGGCTTCACTGTGTTGGTGAAGAATGATGCTCGAAAAACACGCTCGTTCTCCTGGACCAAGTCGGTGGAGCTGCGTATGCCGGGGATGACCGTCAGCCTGCACCAACACTTAACAGTGCGGCAGAACGGCACTCGCGTCTCTCTGCCGTTCCACAGCACCGGCGTCCACATCGACCTCGATGGATACCTGCTGAAACTCACCACCATCATAGGTAAGGACCAAGAGGGGAGGAGGTGCTAATTATGGGATATATTACATCATTTCACACCAAGCTTGATAAATACAAGCTATAAATACCAGTACCAGTCCAGGGGTCCAGTCCGGTACACTTCTGTCCTTTTTTTAGACTGAACAAATGCCAAACACTGAGCTGACAGAAAACCTGTGTCCTAGCATGTGACACCTGAGCCATATGTATAAAGGTCCTTGATTATGTTCTAGGCATTCGTCCAGGAAAATTGTCAAAGTACAATATTATAATGCATGGCTTCCTAGGGTGTCCATATTTTATTAATATTATTATTATATTAGCTTTGATGTGCATTCTATGCATATAAAATATTTTATTCTACAATATATACAACAAATCTATCTCCATTTCCAAAAAAGATTATCGTTATACTTAACAAGACTAATCAATAATCTTTCGTTGTTATTTCCTAAAACATCTAATCGTGAAGTAATGTAAAAGTAAAAGTGAGGAGGTATTCAAATATTTTTCCAAGGATTTTTAAATAAGCATTGTCTCCGTTCAACAATTAAAATATATTTGTTTATGACAATAAATGTCATAGTGTTGTGTAACAATATGTGTATTCCTGCATGTGTGTGTATGTGTGTGTGTCAGGTCTGGAGATCACATGGGATGGTGACAGTCTGGTGGAAGTAGTCGCCGCTCCTCATCTGAAGAATCGTCTCTGTGGTCTGTGTGGTAACTACAATGGTCACAGGCGGGATGACTCGGTGGGAAGTGATGGTCAGTTCAAATACGACGTGGACGAGTTTGCAGATTCATGGCGTGTGGATGGTAATGAGGTGTGTGAGCAGCCTCCCCGCAGGCCCACGCCATCCCTCTGCCCCGGCTCGGTCAAGGTGAAGATTCGTGCACACCGCTCCTGCCACAAGCTAAAATCCTGGGAGTTCCAGAAGTGCCACTCTGCGGTTGATTTTGCCCCCTTCTATAGGTGACTCATTTTTGCCTCGCTAAAACAAAAACATAGGTGTATGTTTATTTGTTTGGGGTAGAAAACATCTAATTTTGTAACTGATGTACCACATAATATACTTATGCAGTCTACTTATCTTTTTCTGTAGTTGTGCTAGACTCTCTGTCTGTCTGTCTGTCTGTCTGACTGTCTGTCTGACAGTCTGACAGTCCGTCTGTCTGACTGTCTGTCTGTCTAACTGTCTGTCTATGCTCTTACCTAATGCTTACTTATTTACAATTGGCTGAAATATAGTATAGCAGTAAACAGATCATTATATAAAATAGTATTGTAAATAGGTTAAACTATTAACTAGTATCATAGCAAACAGTCAAAATATGAACTCTGTTATAAAAGGGTTAAATGTGAACAATGTTTACAATATATAAAATATATAAAACAGACCAGAAGATAAACCAGCATTCTACAAAAACAAAAACATGCTAGCATATGAACTAGCATAATACTCAACAAGCTAAACATGTACAATTATTATATTAAACAGGCTAAACATGCAGAAGCTGTAGATTTTACAGGCTAGAATGTGAACTAGCGTTTTAGTCATTTGAAAAAATTTCTATTTAAAAATAAAATATATTTGCTAATTGCTACTATTAGCATTGTTACTATGACTGGTTTATATAGAGGTCTATAGAGCAAACCTACAGTTTAGGAACATTCAAGGCTGAAATATGAGTTGCTATCATTATTGTTGCAAGCATTATTAAGTAAATCTGCATTTGTTATGCACAAACGCTACCGAAGGCTTGATTAATATTCATTCTAGTCAAATAATTGTCAAGTCTTTTGATTCTTAATAAGAATAAAAACTCTGTTCTGTATGCAAATGTCACAGTCGATCAGAATTAAAATTCAATTTTAATTGATTTCTGCTAAATCGATGAGAATTCAGTTTAAAACAGCTTGGTAAGCACCAGAGCCTGTGTACAGGTCCATCACAAGCTAATATAAGAAGGACAGAAGGTTTGCCCCATGGTGGAAAATCTGAATTAGTGGCCTCCTTCATGTTTTAGTTCTTTAGGTAGTAGATGGATATTATTCAACTGTGAAGGACAAAAATCCAGATGTGGATCAATGTAAAAAAGAAAATAACCAGATTGCATTCATTATCACTGCTAGCGTTACTATTCAAATTTATTATGCACAAACACTGGCGCAGGCTAAAACAATACTTGTGTATAGTTAAATAATGTCAACTCTTGATTCCTAAAAAAGCTCAATCCCTCTGCAAACCAGTGTATAAATGTCACAGACAGGAGATAGCTAATTCACATAAATCGGGATTCAAATTCAATTTCTGCTTCGAGCTTGGTTTAAATCGATGAGGATTCATTTTAAAACATTAGTGCAAAGCATTAAAGGATTTTAGCTGTAAATTGCTAATGAAATATTCATGCACAAATGCTCAAAATAAGTATAAAATATATGCATGTGTGGTGAGGTCATAGCCTAGATGGTTAAGGAATTGGACTTTGGCTCTGAGTTTGTGGATTTGAGTCCCACCTGTACCAGGCTGCCACTCTGCGGCTGCGAGAGGAGGATGGTGGGTGTTGGGCTTGCAACCCAACCCTGTAATGAAATTTTTTACGAAAACGGCAAATAAGCCATCAGGCCCTTTACATGGTGTGGGAGAAATAAAATTTAGTTTTCTTTCAAAGTGATCAAAAGCCTAGGTGTAATTATTCTCCTAAACACTAGATGGTGCTCTTGTTCCATAGTTTGAAGCACAAGCCATACATTTTAGGAGCATGATTCTGGATTTGTGTAATCTAATGATACTATAATTTTTTTAGTTAATTCCTTAAGTATTGTCTCTGTTCAGGTCGTGTGTTACGGACATGTGTGAATGCCCAGTGCATAAGAACTGCTACTGCGAGTCCTTTATCGCCTACAGCAGGGCGTGTGAGAGAGAGGGAGCGCCTGTGCTCTGGAGGCCTGAACAGTCTTGTATGAGTAAGTATGAGATGCTAAAGGAAATCAGAAATGACTCTTGAGGTGCATTTAAGTTCTATTTTTCTCCTTATTTCTCACTGATAAGCTCTGTTAGAAGGAGTGTTTCATTTTGGATGATGGGACAGTAGGAACAGGCCAAAGAGATCAGGAATATCATTTCTGAATGTTTATAGATTACTTTAAAGAAGATTTAAGACTGCAAAATTCTGGTCAGAATCAAAAAGAGCATTGGTTCCTGTTAGAAAAAAGAAAGAGGATTTTTACGTGTCACATATTATGGATGGTATAATTCATCATCAAAATTTAAGGATTTATAAAAATGTGCATTGGAAATTTGTATCATGAAACAAATTTTAACATATTTGCATCAGTAAAATCCCTCATTTATTTATGTAATTATTAGTAGATGTGCTTTACATAAATGTAAATAAAATAATAAAAGTGACCAATAATTTGTGACCAGTATTTTATATGTAGATCAATCATTTTTAATAATTTTTCTTTTCCTGATTAACGTATCTCACAGATTTCCCTTTTCAACATTCAATGATTTTGGTCTTTGTTTTGATCAGAAACCAGTCTTTGTATTATTACCTTATTGCAGTGGGGGATGAAGTACACAAACCATGTAGTTGAGTGAAATTAGAGAGTAAAATATGAGTTCAGTAAAAGTAAAAGTGTCCCTTTAAACGTTCACTTGAGTAAAAGTACAAAAGTGTTTGCCTTCAAATGAACTTAAGTATCCAAAGTGCTATGATTTATTATGACTATAATGTTCCTGTTATCATTTTTGTCACAAGACTCATCGCTTAATCAACTTTATGTTTAAAGACTCGAATGTGACTCTCAGCACACTGATCTATTAATGAGTCAAACATTGATTGAGCCCAAAACATTTTTTTCCAGAGTCTTTTGTGTTTGGTTTTCAAAATGTCGAGAAAAAAGATTAGGTACACCTATAGATACAACTTTATCTATCTTATTGTGGTCACCTGTTCTCTGTTAATTCATGATATACTTTAATGTTTACTCTGCTTTTTTTTTTTTTTTTAGATTTTTTTAGATTCTTTATCTTTTGACCCCTAAAAATATTCGAATTAGCAGTATCTAATACAAGTCCAAACGAGAACTAACATTTTTGCTTCTCTTTCTGTGCAGCCACGCAATGCAGACACGGCGCCGTGTACGACACCTGCGGCCCCGGCTGCACCAAAACCTGCGACAACTGGAATGAGATCGGACCGTGCACGAGACCCTGCGTTGCCGGCTGCCACTGCCCTGCTAATCTGGTATTCAACCAGGGCCAGTGCGTAAAACCCATGTCCTGCCCAGGCCGGTGACCCGAGTGACTCCGGCGTCCCTGCATGCAGGCGAGTGGCCAAAGACACCCCCCCCCCAAAAAAATTGATTCATTCCCAATTCACAAAAAAAAAAAAAAAAAAACGAACACAGTGGGAATGGTGAGCCTGTGTTACTCTTCAGGTATCGGGATAGCGGGACAGGATTAGCGTGAACCCTGAGCACATCGCACAGACTGCGCCACCTTCATCCCAACTTGTTTACTGCACGAGCATCTCGTGTTCAGTTCACGTTGGACCTCCGACTGCAGGAAAGACGCCAACTGGACACTCAATGGAAGGCATTCAACAAAAAAAGGACTTGTAGACAGAAAAATGCTAATTTTATTAACGTCGATTAAATGAATTATTTATGTATTTACTTGTTAATTTAGATGTGTTTATTTTGTATATGCTGTGCCTGAAGAGAAGCACTAACACGACTGTTAAAAGCTCACAGAAAAAAAAAGTACTGTATTGTTAAATAGCCGGCGACGTTGCGGCTGCGTACGAGCGTTTGAGTGAACTTTCCGTACATGGAAATCGCCTAATAAGCAATTATTTATGAAACACGTCGAGACCCACATCCTCGGGAAAGCTATGAGCCGACGTCTTTTTACGTGGGTGTGGAGGAAGCGTGGAAAGCACCAAGGCCTGTATTCAGGGCCGTCACAAGCTGATACCAGAAGGACAGAAGGCTGTTGGTTTGCCCCTATGGTGGCAAATCCGAATTAGCGGCTTCCTTTATTTAAAATGTGTTCAAACTCGTGTGCCTGATTTATCCTGATGTTGTGAATAAACTGTTACTGGAACAAACAATAAAAGAAATATTCAGTTTTGGAAAGAATGTGAATATTAATCGTGCAAAACCACATTTTCGAGGTACACACAGATCTCGGATTGGGTTGTTTAGAAATCTTTTAGTGAGATAGGGAGATATCTGGTACATAAAGAGGGACATGTGGTACATGTTCAACTGTGAGTCAATGTAAAAGATAAAAACACTGATATGCATCAATGAAAAAAAAATGGTAACTCTTTTAGACCTCCACATTTTAAATAATAACAAAAAGTGGTCGTTATTATTGCCTACATTTATTGACAAACCTTTTTGAAAACAAGAAAAGCAACATGCAAACGAGCAGCACGTACAGAACTGTACGTCGGGCCGCGAGAACACGTCTTCCCCAACGTCATGGTAGTGCAAGTCGACGCCGGTCCACCTTCCTTAACGACTGTGTGAAGATAACCAAAAAGGTCCAACTTGAAAAAAAAAATGCTGACGCTACAAATAATTAACGATTGAAAGCTCGTTTTTCTGAAGCTTTCCACCGTGTTTCGCTGTGTCAGCACATTTTTAACAAACGATCCTTCTAGGTCGTGAAAATAACACCGAAACCAGGCCTGAACTACACCTGAAACAGGGTGATGGAAACGTCCAATACATTCATTTAATGATGGATATATTGTATTGCTGTGATATAGTTAGCATGGAATTCATATCCATGGGCATATACATATAGATTGTAAATAAAAATTGTATATTTTAAAATGTTCTATTTATTTTACACATGGAAAAAGAAAAAAAAACAGGCGGAAACTACAGTGTACAGTAAACGTCATGGATCTTTTTTGTTTCATTTCTCTAGAAACGATGTAAACTTCCTGGTAGGAGCTACACAACGGTGTAACGAGTAACATTGATCTCGAATAAACGGATAGAAATCCTGCAGGATGCAACAAAAAAGCTGTACGAATGGTACAGTTAAACGTCCATGAGTGATGTAGCTGAGGTTAAGGAACTGTCGAAGCCTGGGAGTGTTTCCAGGGAAGATCACATCCACTGTACAGGCACAAATACTTGGAGCAACAAATATTGTACAGCACCTGGAGTCTGTACAAAAATGACTGTAGTACACTGCATTTTCCACCTTCATAATCATAAAAAAATAATGTGTACAGTCCAGTTAAAGACTGGTTTCACCTTCCATCCCAATTATTATTGCGCGTGAACTTAAGTGATACAATATCAAAAATAATACATTGACAAGTCTACTAATGTACACATTAAAACACATTTGCTTATATAGAGAAATCCAACACGGTCTCTTTTTTCTT
This sequence comes from Silurus asotus, assembly GCA_024362625.1. Taxonomy (NCBI): domain Eukaryota; kingdom Metazoa; phylum Chordata; class Actinopteri; order Siluriformes; family Siluridae; genus Silurus; species Silurus asotus. The sequence continues at coordinate 4,200,427 of MU551532.1, forward strand.
TACTAAAAAATAGAAACAATGGGACGAAACCCCGACACAGACACACGGGAGACGTCTAGGATGTTAACGGATCGTGATGGAGGGTCTGTATGGCTTGTGCGTGCATGTGTTCGACTCCAATAAAAGTCTTTTTACAGTTATAAGATCTTCTGTAAAATAGAATTGGGCACTTCAAGGGTTTCATCCTTCACGAGAACAATATCATAAGAGTCCAAGAATTTCTCCAGACGCTCCTCGACCTGCAACAGAAAAAAACAATTGTAAATACTCTGAGGACGACACTTTATTCCAGATATGAAAGTGAGCAGACCTTATCGTTGAGGAAGCCGATCTTCAGGAGGTTCTCTACGTTGGGGACGCTGTCGGCCATGTTGAGGTCTCCGAGGGAGTCTCCCAGAAGGATGATGTTGCTGTTGTCCTTCAGCTGTTTGAAGTAGTCGGTGTTCCTCAGCGCGCCGTCATGCTTGTTGTACACGTGAATCAGTTCGCCTTTGAAGCCTTTCAGGACGCCCTGCGGGAAAACAGCGCCTCCACAGTCAGCATATAACATTACAAACAAAGCTGTATTGTTCGTCTACGTGAATACTTTACACAACTAAATTGTAGAGTTCGACCGATAGTCCATTTTTAGCGATAGAAAATGTTAGATTGGATCGTAGCATATTGCCGATAACCGATAACCAATTTTTGATTCGTTTTTTAAATGGATAGGGGAGAAAAAAAAATATGTACAAAAAATATTCCATGTAAAATAGCACAAAAAAAAAGAAAAAAACAGTACTGAATTTTTAATTGTGCTAAATAAAATCTATATAAATATTTAATTCATAATTTATAAACACTAAATAAAATATAGCGCTCTCTGTGTATCACCTCTAGAGGCCGCTCTCGTAACGACAGCGTTTCCCTCTCAGCCGCTCCAGAACCGGAAAAACGCTACACCTCATACATTATAATATTTCATTTATTTCTACATTTTATTTTATTAGCTTTTAAGTAGCTAAAAACATTTTCTAAATGCTATTGTTTTTTCATTCGGAAATTATTGTAATAACTAGTTTTATTAGACCAACTTTTTATTTTAAATGGACAGTAAAATAGAATGGACTAATATATAATATATCGTATAGTGAACTTCAAAGTGAAATTTAAACATTATAAAGTAATTCACACAGCATTTTCTTGAAATGTAAAAATTTATAGCAAAATATTAATAAATACATGCATTTATTTTAATGAATTAAATGCTAGAGGTTCTTGTCTTGCACACATCTCTGAGCGAACCAGACTTAAATAAGTAATAAATGCTATAGACATAATTCGAACGAATGTATTATTATTAGCATAACAATAAATTATTCATATTTTATACTAACGTTCTCGTCGAAGTCCATAAAGTTGGAGACGACTTTAACGTTGGGGTGATAAACTCCAGCCTGCCTGATGATCTCCTCGAGCACATCTCCGAGCCCCGCTGAGAAGATGAACACAGGAACACTGTGCTCATGGAGACGGTCAAAGAAGTGCTCATAACCCTCCCTGTGATACACACACACACACACACACACACACACACAGTGAACATCAAGCAGTAACACAGGATTGAACCAACATCTAAAGAGTAGTAATTACATTAACTTCAGGGAAGATGTTTCAAGAAAAGATATTTTGAAAAAATATCAAAAAGTGACGTGGAAGCTACATCAAAGGGAAACGATTTTCTTTCATTTTTTGGAATTTGAATACGTCTAATATCTTAATACTTTTAACAATGCAAAGTGCAGTAGGTCAAATGTAACAAAATCTCAGATACACTATAATGAGAAAGGTACTGAGATACCTGACCTTCCCAAACACGTGTGGTTCTTCCTCAAACTGTTACCACAATGATGGAGGTGCACAATTGTATAGGACGTCTTTGGGTGCAATGAAATTTACATTTTACTTCGCTTCTACTAAGTGTCCCAAATCTGTTCCAGCATGACCATGCTCCTGTGGACAAAGCCAGCGCCATGAAGATATGCTTTACATGGGTTGGAATGGAAGATCTTCTGCTATAGAGAGATTCTGCTATATTCTGCACTGATATAAACCCTATTAGGGATGAATGTGAACGCTGGCTGCACCCCAGGCCTTTTCACCTCACCTCCTTTAGTACCTGACTTACACCCATGTGGCTGAATGAATTTTCACAAGCATGCTAGTCAAACATCTTCCCAGAAGACTGGAGGGTATTATAACAGCAAATGGGGATTAAATGTACAATGGTATGGTTTAAATAACACCCACTGTATTTATACTGGTTTTTATTTACGTATTTATTAACAGCTTAATTCAGGATTTAGGACGATGAATGACAGTGTGACCACCGTACCGTAAGCTGACGTCCGATTCTCTGACCACCTCGGGAAGTTTGTCCTTCTCTAAACGCTGCTCCACCAGTAATGTGTGGGATTTAAAATACCTAATAGAACAGAGGAATGCAGTGAAAGTGTTAAAAACAGTGTGTGTGTGTGGAATTTCTATAGGGATTTTAACAGTAGGCATTATCACACAAAATCAGATGTAGCTTTCGATGAAATATTTAGCAATTAAACATTAACAATTTAAAGCTGCTATCTCATTGATCTGATTTGACTACGCTGCATTTTGCGATGGAAAGAATTCAACTAAATGCTTCGTCGAATTCAATATCGCTATGATGTATCTTTCTTTACGCTAACTCGTATTTGGTGTGAATTTTGCTGCATGCTTCGTCGAATTCAATATCGCTATGATGTATCTTTCTTTACGCTAACTCGTATTCGGTGTGAATTTTGCTGCTGTATTATAATAATAAGAAATATTACGATGTGCTTTAATAGAAAGCATATGCTCGAATTTTCTCTCTGCTTGATTTAGTCTTGTGTTGTGTTAAATGTGAGCTCCACTCACCATTCCACCATAAAGGGGTATTTCTCCTCCATGGTGAGATGTGGGTCGATCTCGATAGGATAGTACGTATCCTTTAGCTTATACAACTGAAAACAAAAAGTTTCACGATACATACATGACATTCTCTTGCAGGAATTAGGAGAAGGTACAGGAGTTGAGACATGCTTTACTGCTCACCTTCTGCCTACATTCCTCCGTGACTAGCTTGCAGTTGTCGATTATGTCTGAGGAAAATTGTGAAAGGATGATCAACTATCCTGTGAAAAATTTGCATTCCTTCTGCATTTAGCGATTCAGATTTCTGTCCTGGTGTCGTGCGGCTTTGACTTACTGTGGCAGGTCGGGCAGCGTTTTCCGTTGATTGAAAATTTGCTTAACGTCATGTCAAAATCTGTGATTATCTAGAAGAAGAAAAAAGGAATTATCCATATCATTATACTATTTAATCTTAGATTTTGCTTGAAAATCATTTTTAGTTTCGTTTTGATCGTATTTCCTGATAACCGATTAAATCAACCTAAAGTTTTAAAAGTGAATACTGGATTTAAAAAAACAACAACAAACAAACAAAAAAAAATTATACGATGTAAAATTATACTGAACTTTATTAAAAAAAAAAAAAAAAAAGACAGTACTAAATCATAAAAAATGTGCATAAGGAAATAAATATAAATATATACATCATATTAATAAATACTGAAGAAAATAAAAGATATGCATTCAAAAGGAAACAAGAGTAAAACTCTTAAAAATAAATAAATAAAAAAGGTTCTATCCAAAATGAATGAAAAAAAAAAAAAACCCCAAAAAAACCCCACGTCAAATAAACACCTCTAACGGGCCGGTCTCGTACTCTATAACACAAGCTGGAAACTAGTTTATTATAGTAAAGTAAAAACTTAATTCTAGTACGATAGGAGTATGAATAGTAATGTAATGTATAGTAGTAGCTTAATTTAGATTAGAGGACAATACTAGTAGCAATAGTATTTTATAGTATAGTAGATTAATTATAGTACAATAATACTCAAAATCTATACTATAAAGTACTATTCCTACTACTACTGTACTATAACTAATAAACTACTATACTTTATTATATATATTTTCTTTACTACTGTACTATAACTCATTTGGTACTATATACTATATATATTATATATATTTAAATAGTATATAGTACCAGATGAGTTATAGTACAGTAGTAGAAGGAATATATAATATAGTAGAGAAGAGGAAATATATTATATCTTATAATAATAGATCAAAGTACAGAAATACTAGAATGAGTATATTATAGTATTGTAGTAGATTAGTACCAGTACAGTAGTAGAGATAATAGTTGAATAGCAGTAGTAGAAATGGAGAAGCACAGTACAGAAGGAACTGTGCAGAAGCTGAAGAAGAACCAGTGTACAGTACATTAATACTAATACAGCAAACTTGATGAATATCTGACTCTCATATCTGATATCTGTACCTGTAGTTTGGAAGCGCCTCCTTTAATCATACCGCAGATGATCTGCTCCACCCGCTCGGGGTCCTTGATGTGGACTGTGCTCTTCTCAAACTCAGGCATCTGTGGAGACACACGTGAAGCGTTCAGGAGTGTGGTGCAGTAGGAGTAGAGAAATAAAGGTCAAATATCACAATATTAGGCAGCTGCTAAACTTCCTCTGTGATTCAATCATTATATATATATATAGTAAAAAGATAGATAGATAGATAGATAGATAGATAGATAGATAGATAGATAGATAGATAGATAGATAGATAGATGTGCTTTTAGTGACTCAACGATACAAGAAAATGTGCCTTTATTAATACCTTTATTTCTAAATCATTTTAATTTTAGGGTTTAAAGACAATCTGCTAAAAAAATAAAAAAATAAATACAGAATAAATACAAAACGAGTAAACAAACAAACAAACAAACAAATAATAAGGAAAGTAGATACATATAGTTAAAACCACATAATGGTGTATATATCAATTTCTTTGTCTAATTCATGTCCATGTTTACATGCTTACAATATCTACTAATTTCTTGATACAAAACAGTTAAGAAAGAAAGAAAGAAAGAAAGAAAGAAAGAAAGAAAGAAAGAAAGAAAGAAAGAAAGAAAGAAAGAAAGAAGGAAAGAAAAAAGAAAGAAAAAAGAAAGAAAAAAAGAAAGAACTAAAAACAAGTTTTCGTTATGCAATGTGTACAACAAATGTGTAATAAACACGTCAGTCTGAAGCCGGTTTGAGACACGTGATGAAAAGGAGGAGGGATTGAAAAAGGCTGGGAGGAGGAGAAGAAATCTAATCTCTCTCTCACACACAGGCAGTATTACACAGTGTATACATGTGAGAGTGAGAGGTTCAGTCTCAGCATTGAGAAGCTTTAAGCTGAAGAGCAACACAGTAAGTAAGTTCTTTACAAATAACAAATTTTTTTTGTATTTACAATCTACATAATAAACAGTACAGATTTCTAATAAAACCACCACTGCTGAAGACGTATCAGACAGAAACATCTGTTCTTTCCTTCGTGTCGTTCGTCTTTTTTTCCTTTTCCTGTGGTGGTTCTGAATTCAGTCTTAAATCTGATCCGGGTTCCACGTGAACACCTATTTCGAGCAGGGCGCATCCTCTGTACGGAGACGAGGTGTATATATAGGAGTGCTATTCACAGGGTGTGTTTGATCTGTGTGTGTTTGTGTGTCTGTGCCAAACAGTCAAAACAGTCCAACACTTTATGCAACTTCAACAGTGTTTTATACAAAATTTCACTTCGCAAACTAACAAACTGCAAGAGAATAAAAGACGTGAAGACGATTTACGGACAAACATTCGATAAATAATGATTGTTATTACTATTAGAAGGCAAACTCGCATTAAACGCACACGACTGCACATCTGCAGAAATTCCTGAATCGCTTCCAGCTGTTTGTGCCTGTAAACTCTTTTCTAAATAAACATTCTGACTTGTGTAACACATCATTAACATAATCTCTCTCTCACACACACACACACACACACACACACACACACACACACACACACACACAAACATAACATATATACATTCAATCTTCTCATACGAACTCACAGGCGGTTTTTCGGTCACCTGGAGATACTTTATTTCCCTTGACTACACTGTCCTATCCCAGAGTCATGACTTATTTACGTGGTGACGTATTTAAGAACATATTTAGACACTATTAAAAACGCATTTTTACGAGTTTAACAGTTAGCAAACCGAAATAAAAACGTCATTCCCTGAGCGGTGTTGTATTCTGTCTGTCAGCTTACCTCTCCTGTGCTGTTGCAGCTTTGTGAAAAACAAGGAAAGAAAATTCCTTCTGTCAGATGACGGCTTATATACAGCCCAGACACACAATAGGGGTGTGGCCTAAAGACAGATTACATGTAAGCCACACCCCTTTTGAGAGGCCCCCCCATTTCTCTTTCGCTTTTTTGTCTCTCTCTGGCGCTCACACACACACACATCTGCAGAAATTCCTGAATCGCTTCCAGCTGTTTGTGCCTGTAAACTCTTTTCTAAATAAACATTCTGACTTGTGTAACACATCATTAACATAATCTCTCTCACACACACACACACACACACACACACACACACACACACACACACACACACAAACATAACATATATGCATTCAATCTTCTCACACAAACTCACAGGCGGTTTTCCGGTCACCTGGAGATACTTTATTTCCCTTGACTACACTGTTCCTTCCCAGAGTCATAACTTATTTACGTGGTGACGTATTTAAGAACATATTTAGACACTATTAAAAATGCATTTTTACGAGTTTAACAGTTAGCAAACCGAAATAAAAACGTCATTCCCTGGGCGGTGTTGTATTCTGTCTGTCAGCTTACCTCTCCTGTGCTGTTGCAGCTTTGTGAAAAACAAGGAAAGAAAATTCCTTCTGTCAGATGACGGCTTATATACAGCTCAGCCACACAATAGGGGTGTGGCCTAAAGACAGATTACATGTAAGCCACACCCCTTTTGAGAGGCCCCCCCATCTCTCTTTCGCTTTTTCACACACACACACACACACACACACACACACACACACAAAGATTAATAATTAATATCTTTTACAAACAGAACGAAATCAAATTAAATAAAAAAAAAAGACAAAAAAGGGAGAAGAATAAAATAAAGCAGAACGTAATAAAAGTGAATATGATAAAAAAAAACAAGTGAACAGAATAAAATATGGTAAAAACTGAACAAATTATAATAGGGCAGTATAGAACATAAATGAACCAGAAAAATAGAGAAAAAAAAGATAAAAGAAAAGAAAAGTAAAGAAATAAAACCGAACCAAATAAATAGATGACAGAATAAAGAAAAAGAAGTGCACTATAGAACAGAATTGCTCTGAGGCTGGAATTATATCAGATAAAATCTGAATAAAACTAAATGACATAAAACAGAGAATGAAATAAAACAGAACAAAACTGGGGAAAGCGTGAAGAAATGTGAATCGAATGGAATTAGAAGAAAAAAGTCATGAGATTCGCTGTAGAACTCAAGAAGCATGATGATGGATTTGGACTGTAATTATAATAAATGATCTGCTATAAAAGGCTGCACGTTCAAGCGTCAGTGAACATTTGAGAACCTCAACAATATAAAAAATGGACATTCGGTGTCACCCAGTTAAATACAAGTTCCTTTCTGAGTCTGGTTTCTCTGAAGGTTTCCATCTCAGGGAGTTTTTCATCGTCACTGTTAGAGATAAACTGATGAATGGCAGTAGGATTTCTAGCTGCACTGTCTGCAATACTGTACAGCTGCTCTGGGACAAAGTCGAATGTAACAAACGGGACGAATTGAATTGAATATAAACCCGAATAAACAGGAACAGACCGATACAGAACGAAGAAGAAACGGAATAAAGAAGAAAACAGAACAATAAAAAATGAAAAGAAAACAGAAGGGAATACCACAGAATATAAACGAGCAGTACAGCACAGAACGGAGAACAATAACAGCTCAGTGAATGAAACAATACGGAAGAGAACCAATTAGAAGAAAAAAAACACAAATAACGAGGACACAAACCTAAATTATTATATATTTTTTTAAATAAATAAAAAAAAAACGCACAGAAGACAATTCATGACCTGGCGAACAAACTCTGCACATTTTTCAAATTCTCACAAACTATAATAAAGCCTAAAAAGGATGAGCGACAGCCAAGTAAAGTAGATCGAGAACCTTAAATCTGTCATTTCACAGGTCTGAAAATGATTACCTGTCAAATTCCAGACCTCCAGAGACACGCATGAACTCTGTGCTATGTGGGTCATCAGGGCAAAAGTTCTACTACGCAACCAAACCACCACCACCACCACCCAAAAGACTCAATCTGCACTCCGTCAACTACTAAAGAAAGGACAGGGTTACTATAGTTCATTAAAATTAACACGTCCCATACCACATTTAATCCCCTTCACTGTTATAATAGCCTCCACTCTTCTGAGAAGATTTTTCACTATATTTGAGGATTGGTGCTCGTTCGGACTCAAGTGTGTGAGTAAAGTCAGGTAGTGATGTAGGTGAGGTGAGGAGGCCTGGGGAGCATCAGCAGGTTCTTCCTCTCCAACCCATATAAAGCATATCTTCATGGAGATTGAGGTTTTGGTTTTGGGTCTCCTAGTTCCAGTGAAGACAAAGTGTAAAGCTAAAGTATTAGGAGAAGAATCACACATAGGATGGTCAGGTGTCCACAAACTTTTGACCAGTGTATTGAGCTCGCCAAATTCAGATCTACTTTATTATAGATTGAGATATTAGAAACTAAACACAACGTAGAAGTTGTTTTTTTTCCAAAGTTTTGAAGCCAACTGAAATAAAACAAAATGAAAAATAAAAACTGGTTTACGTGCCTACAACAATTTACAAATTTCTTGCAACGAAAGGCGTAGTAAATAAATAAATAAATAAATAAATAAGTGAAAGAATTCCTTCCTTAAAAAGTTTTGATTGTGCAACCGACGTGTTATATAAATTTGGTCAAATGTTGATTTTGCAAGTATTATAACATTAATTCCTAATTTCGTTGATTTAAGATGTTTTTATTTCTTAGCGAAACTTAAACGATACTAAAACTAAATACAAGCTAGAAATAATTTTTTTCCCAAAGAAAAAAATGAAGTGAAATTTAGCTTGAAGGGTTTTAATTTGCTATAATACACGTGAAATAGAACGAAAATTAAAAACTAGTAATATTTTTGGAGAAACTGCTCCTGAAGTTCTTATAGATCTTCAGGTCCGTTCCCTCTGTGCTCCTGATAAATCAGTTGACATGATTAGGAAAGTAAAAAAGTAGTCCTCGACCTACATTCTTATTCTGATTAGGTTTGTTATCAGGTCAGAAGTGTGTATGTGTGTGTGTGTGTGTGTGTTGTATATCCGCTTCTAAAACGTTTGGGTTCCAAGTCCTCAGGTGTTGAATTGTTATTTTGTTGTCACGTGTCCACTGTTCTATTGTTAAACTCCACTGTAAGCACATGAGCTCTGTATTGGAGGTCAGTGAGCAGCTTGATGAGCTTTGGGTGTTAATGGATGTAGAGTGTGTAACAAGCTTAGAAAACATCGTAACGCAGATTCTGTTACGCAGATGATCAATCGGTCTTAATTCGATTACGCTATGGTCCGGTGGAGATGTTTGGCTACGCTTATTGGCCTCGTTTTTTATTACAAAAACAAGAAAATCACACTCATGCCTTGACTTCATACCATAAAGTTTTTATTACTCGATGAAAGATTTTCTTCAACGCTGTTTTATCGTCAATAAATGGCAAAAAATATTTTAGTTTTGTCGAAAATTATTTTCAAATGCTTTAAACTTTATTGACTCGTTTATTAAACCGTTTTATGAAGAATTTTAGCAATGGATATTGTCACAATGCAGCTTTACAGAGAGACGGAGAACAAATCTAGCTAGAAAGAAAAAAAAACATCCCAGAGACTCAAACAGGAAGTCATACGTATCTGGGTGACACGGGATAATGTGAGGAATTCTTTTAGAATGAATTACAATAAACTATGAATTTTTATTGGTCAGAAGTTTTTAGTAGAAGCTTTGCTCTAATTTATATAAAGTGCAACCTCGATACTCGCGGGTGGTTACGTCCCATGATCCCTCGCGAGTAACAAGAAATCGTGAGGTTTTGAAAATTCCTTCACAGCGATTTTAAAGACTCTCTGCCAGTTATCGCAAAAACACTCGATTGCAGTTGTCGCCTTCAAGGGGTGGCACAACCAGTTATTAGATTTAGGGGGGAATTACTTTTTCACACAGGGCCAGGCAGGTTTGGACAGCTTTTTTTCCCCCTTAATAAATGAAATCATCATCGATCATACAAAAAATTTATTCGATTGGGTTTTCTTTGTGTAATATTAAAATTAGCTTGATGATCTGAATCATTTGAGAGGGATAAATATGCAAAATCATGCAAATACATGCAAATATTATTCACAGCACTATATATCGCTACTGTATAGTGATAACTTTCATTACACATTCTCCTTTTCAACTTTATTGAACTATAAGTGGATAAAAATAATGATAACCTATTTTTTATGAACTGCTGGCAAGGTGTTGAGGTATAAGAAGAATAAAACACTTCAGGAAATCCTTGAGTTTGGAAAATAATGATAATGAGAGTTATATCTAGCGTCATACTTGTTGCTTCTCTCCCTGCTTAATCGCCTACTTAATAAATATTTTGGAATGGTTCCCAAACAATCTGTGTTTTTTTGCTCATTCCTAACAGGGTGTGTTTTAGCGGTAGCGTGTGGTGCATTTGTCATGACATGCAACTACTAAGCCCTGAAGGCTGAGGAAAAAAAAAATCTGATTTAAGCTTAAGGCACCAGAACATGAACACCTCCTAATGCACAAAGTAATGAGGGAAAAAAAAAAAGTAAATGACTCATATCAGGTCTGGAGGTATAAATCGATGTTGTTATCCAGTCATCAGCTGCCTCTCTCACTCATTCTCCCTGAAATGATCAACGTTCTGGAGAAGTCAAAAGGTCCGACTCGGATGTCTTTAGTTGTATATTTAACCCCGTCACTCGATCCTCGAGAATGGAACAAATGCGCAGTACAGGAGTTCTTTCGCGTTTGTAAAAAAAACGAAAACGAAAACCTCTAAAACCTTTTTCACGATCGAGAAGCTGCAGGAAAAAGGCCACGGACCTGAAGCTAAAGCACACAGAATCCCGTCCCGACCCTGCCTGCACTCACTGACCTCGTGTTCGGGTGAAAAATTCCACAGCGTCCGATGCTGAGACGAGCCGTTTATTATCGGCGTGCTGATTTCTAACCCCCGACCCCCATTACGTTCGCAGTGTCCCAATACCTCTCAAGGACAAAACGGACGACATCGGATAGATCCAGGAAATCAGTGTTAGTGAGGGACCTGATAAAGCAGGAAAAACGCCTGCACAGAACAACGGCCTGTTTCAAAATCTTTAAAAAATATAGTTTTCATATCTTTAGTGCATAAAAAACTGCAATAATGTTTAAAGCGACATTAAGCTTTTTTTTTAGATCAGGAGCTTTTATGAAAGATTAAGAATGAGATGGACATTTATACTTGCGCCTGCAACGTGTGGAGGAAAAAGTTTTCTACAAAACGGGTAAATTCGCAGCTCTGTTCTTGTGACTTTTCACCTGATGCTGTACTTCATCGGCGTAAACCTGGACTTCACTGCATCTGCGTGGCGTTCCTCGCTGGTTTGAAATGCATAGAGTTAAAGGTGAAGCTGAGACAAGCGTAAACCCCACAGTTCTCATCAGTGTGTGTCTGTAACTATAGAAAACTTTTACCATATAAAAGTCTGATGTGCAGGAGAGGAGAATGGAGCACTGGCTTGCATTCATTATTCATAGAGTTCTCATACATCACTACTTTTATAGTTTTTTCATACTTATGTTAATTCAAAAGCGAAAAAACTTTCATGCATATACTCAAATTGAAAGGTAAAAGGACTAGGCTTTACTAGGCTTAAGCAGGGGATTAATACTTTTTCAAATACAGGAACAGTCACATCGTCCAACAAGGCCAGTTTTTTTATGTAGACTAGTGATGGGTCGTTTATTTACTTCAAGTCGTTAGTTATTTTATTGCGCACGAGTCCCATAGACACTACGCACTGCATTACACAGGATACAAGTGGTTCATCTCATAAGTCATCTGGTCCAAGTTGTTCATTCTTTGATTAGATGCCTCTCATAGATATGTTGTTTGATCTGTTTATTGAACATGTAACATTTTCTTTTTAAATGTATGATCAAAGGAATGAACGAGATTCACAAAACCAAAGTTGAAGTTTGATCATTTGAATGAAGACGTACATATAGGCGACGTGGTGAGGTTTTTCCGTAAGCATGCGTTTATTAAACATTTAGAGAAAAAGTCTCTTCACACTGAGACTATGTACTGACTGTATATATAAACATATAGTGACAGACAGATGTAAGATTACAGCACATCAACAGTTCTTCTTCCTATATTACAGAAATTTGTCAACAATTTCCATTTTTATTTACTAATTAACACATTTTTGGCCATTTATCGTTTCATCGGTTAGATTTTGTGTTGGGAAACGCCTGTGAAATGAATCACTTTAACAGATAAATCAAAGCTCCACCATTCTACAAAGAGTGCCATTTTTTTGTTAACCTTTTTTAATCTGTATATTATTACAAAAAATGATATATGCAGTGTCGTGTATCAGTAAAAGTGCGTTAATAAAAACACGTCGTTTGTTTGCCAAACAATTGTCAATCTGCTGTTATAGACATCTAATCAACACCTTCTAAATCAATCCAAAGCTACAAAAATGAAACTTTGCAATTCCACTCATGGATTGAATCAGCTGGTAAACATACTGGACTCTGGACTCCGGGACGATGAAGCAAGTCTGAGATTCATCACTGATTTCTCTGTGTCGCAATGTTATAGAAAATGCTTTCCAGGCAAAAAAAATCAAAGGTGAAGATGCAGAATGTCCTCAGGTTTCCCTGGAACAGATGAAAGCGATCGCAGACCCTGGCACTGATTGGCCGGAGTAGGCGTCTTTATCAGTGACATTGGCACATGAGTAAATCACTGCAGTTACTCTGTGGTTCAATCCACATGACCTTTGACCTGATCGTAAATCTTCGCAACATGTGGTCAGGCGTCACTTATTTATTATTTCAATTTTTTTTTTTTTATTGAAAGATAAAAAAGTTCACATGCATATTGTAATGAAATATTGTACATTTAATACTGACATTTTTGAATAATAAATAAATAAATAAATAATGCATGGTTACAACAAAAAAGTAGTAATTTAGATCTTTGAGTATTTTCAAAGTTCTGATTGGTTACTGGCTTGAAAGTTCTTGTGAAGATTCAAAATAAAATTTTAATTCAGTATTGAATTGAGAGATATTGATCGGGCCTCGTTTTTTTGGAGGCTGAAGGATGCCGTTGATGACGTCAATAAACTGCGACGACATTTATAGCCGGGATGATGCTGGCAGTGAGGTGGGACAATTGTAGATAAATGACACTAATATACATATATACATTTACTATATATCATATTATTATATAGATTTTATAGACATTTATGTCCAATCATATTTTATTTATTCATTATTTCGTTTATTATATTTATAGATGTTGAAACAGAGCACCCGGCTCCTACTCTCGTGTCTATGACCTCTAAAGTAGACCGAATACCAAACCACATTTCTCCGTTATACAAAGTGCACTATAAATGGCGTCCGCCCTATTCATTTCTTCCCCTAGATAGGCCGTTCGTGTAGTGCCTCGGAAGGCGTTTGAAATCCAGCAGGTCCTTCCGCGCATGCGCCCTGCACCGGAGCGGAAGCCTACCATTTCGATGATCTTGGTTTTCTTGCCAGCTCGTTTCTTCTTGGCCACGATGTACTGCGCCAGGACGACTCCTCCAAAAAGGGCACACACGCTCGCACTGGCCACCGCGCCGACCTTTACCACGGCACTTTTATCCATAACCCGGCGTCGTCTTTGCTACAGAGGAGTCATAAACGCTGCCTCTTCTTCTTCTTCTCCTTCTTCCTGCATACACTGTATGGCCACGCCCACCGCGTCCTGTCAAGAGCAGCTTGGTCCAACTCTAGCTTTAGCCTGGAATGATATATATATATTATCTTTTTCACCGTGTTATCAAGAGTGTTTTTATTTTTCGAAGGCTAGAGAAATTATCGTGTTACAATATAGTATCTGTTTTAATCTTAGTATCTGATACCTAATAGTAAATTTATTTGTCTTCTGTTGCCACCTACGTTTTTGGAAATGGTATGAACCGTTTCCAATGGCGCCCATAGAAAATTTAAATAAAACCACTATCACCACTTTCCGTGTTTATTCTAACAATAAAACATGATTAAACCCCAAAAACATGTCACAGTATATTTGTTGTAATATAATAAGATAATATAAAAAAAATACAGTATAATTATTGAAATATAAATAAGATAATTTAATAGATTGCAACAATAAAGTTGCTAGAGGAAAAATAGTAAATGTGAATATTGAATAATAAAATATGAATAAATCATAATGTAACTTTTTCCTTCCCCCAAACTTTTTATTACTGTCCACCTTTGTTGTATGATGGCATTCTTTAATAATAATAATAATAATAATAATAATAATAATAATAATAATACATTCCTGAGCTATAAGAAAAATAAAAGTCAAGTTATTCAGAATCAGGAAGAGATTTATTGACAAGAGATGTTTGCACTTAGAATGAATTTGGTTTCGTGGCGGAAGCTTCCAGTAAACAGTGACAACAACTCACAGATAATAAAGATATGTGAATAAAATACAAAATAAAAAGTGAGATTGCACATAAATTATGAAAAAATGTGGTATTTTTCATGGAAAAAAATAAAAGTGTTATTGCAAATACAAATGTCAATCATATAATACATTTTAATACCACATTTGTATGTTTTTTGATTCCTCTTACTGTTCCAGATACTCCATTTCCCCTTTCAACAAAAAAAACAAAAGCTAAATGTCTGATAAACGTTTAACATCTATGTAGAACTGTGCTTCCTGAAAACATTAATATCATACAAGGATACTTGCTTCTCCCTTTCATCCCTTTTCTCTCTGTCGAGTTAAATATGCTCCTGAAGTATCAGTGACTGGTGTTCCTGTCTTTCCGGATCCACATGTCCATCCTGATGCCCTACCTCACCAAATAAAGACACTCTATAAGGCTTGGGAATGTTCTGTATGAACAGCCTAAAGATCCATGATGTTACTGAGCAACTTAAGAACTTTGGATGGATTTGAGTTGAAATGAATATCAACAGTCTGCTATAATGGCTTAGTTTGCATGATAAGTTCTGCATTTAAGTCCCTATCACTGAACAGTACATCTCAACAATGATAGAAGTGTAAGGAAAGGACATTTCACAAACCATCTCACTGAGTTTTTCCTTGTCACAGTCACTGCTGTTACTTATAAACCTATAAATTAAAAATGTATAACCTCTTTACCTCAAGTTAGCCCACATGTAACTGTGTAGCATTTACAGCGGACAAAGTTGAGGAAAAGAGTCAAGAAACACAATGGATACAAGATTGTAGCATCCGCAATATTGAAATTTACCTCAGATATGTCAATAAACAACCAGGAAAAGCCTCCGTACGGGTAATAATACACTGTAACTACACTTAGCATTGATTAGCCTCTGATATAGCGGCCAGAGACGTCCAAACGAGGCTTTCCTTCTTAAACAAACCTGCTATAATCATATATATTTATTCGTTTAGCAGAAATTTTAATAAAAATGACTATTTATTAATGACGGAGGTACAATATATTTAATATACAGATCCTGTAATTTCAATTAAAATAGCTAACGTGATTTTTTTTTTTTATCAATTTATTTACACTATTGTTATTATTATTATTACTTTTGTTTTACTGATCGCATCTCAGACCGAATAAATGTCCCACTTTTACAGTCAATAAAGTGTTTATCATTCGCCAGAAGACACTTTAAGGATAATCACATCAGGTGTTGAAATGTTATATCAGTCACTCTTCTTATAACTAAATACAAAACAAACAGAAAAACAGTTATCACTCCGAATGACAAAAAATGACTTATACAGCACTTTTTTTCTAAATAATTTGCACTCTTGGGTGACAAGAATGACCCCGTCATTATTAATCATAATAATGTAGTAATATGGTCATAATGGAATAATGATGTCATTTGTAGGTCACATGAAAAACAACTGGTCACAATAACATGAGTCAGAGTCCATCATATGGTCCTCCAGGCATCCATCAAACCTATAAAATCAACAGGAACAGGATTAGTGATTTGTTCAATCCTCCATGTTGGTTTTAACACTTGCAATAGTGATATCATGTTAGTGAATATTTTAGTAAACTGTGTTTTTCAGTACAACAAATTTGGCTTGTTACATTTATGACATTTTGCAGACACCATTGGGTGGGTCAAGGTTCTGGCACTCGGCAGCTTAAAGCGATGGTGCTGGGATTTGACTGTTCATATTTTTCTGGCCCAGAAATACGCCTTTCTGTCCCCTGCAGTAGAACTACTTATTTCTGCGCTCACACTGAGTGTTTTTTATAACTCAATTGTTCAACAGTCCAAACTTCAAAGTATATCAACACAGCATTCAATAATCATCTTTGCAATTACACTTTTAGCCACTAGTCACTATCGTGGAATACAATCATAATAAACGCACATGGAAATTAAACAGTTATTCAGTCCTACTTAAATTTTTATGTTGCCAGAAATGATCCCATGTTTTCTTCATTACAGTAAGAAGCAATTTCAATCATCACACTGAGCAATTTTTTATAGTCCTTTGCAATTGTTGCTTGTCAGACTAAACAAACAAGATCCCCATGTCACACTGTAGGACCTCAGTTGTCATAACGTCAGACTGTACAACAGTAAAAAACTGAAAAACGCAAAAGACTCGTCTGAAGTTTTACGTCAGTGATCCGTGACGTGTTCAGACCGGTGTTCATTCGCTAACGGTAGCAAGCAGCAAACAAAAATAATCTGTAGCGTACATTTTGTTCGTGACATGCCTTTGATATTAAACACATCATACAAACACTCCTTTTCCCTCCATAACTTAAGTTTCTTGTCTTATAGCACTGTCTATCTGACTCACATGGTTTGTGTTTGAACAATTTCCGTGTCCTCGTAAACCACCTCTTCTAGAACATCCACTTCAACACCCACCACCACGGCGTTTCTCGCTAAACAACAATCAAAACATACAAGTCACAATTTGATTAACATAAATACATCATGTGATTCTACAACAATACTGTCAATCTGGACATCATTAATTAAAGATATCAAGTTACATTTTAATATACTATTGTGATAAAGTGTTGTATCACCACATATCTTTATGTTTAAAATGTCAGTTTTTTTATGGACCTTCATACACACCATTACAACATGGAGGAGGTAAAGATGGCCAGTGGTTGCTATTCCATCCCGTATGTACGTCCCTGCACAGGCATACATTCTCTTCAGTTTGTTCTGGTTCATCATTCATTCCCTCACTGGTTTGAAGATGAGAAACTTCAAGATTGTGTTCTGAACCGTTACAGGTATGGAGACATGAATCCATCTGGACATCGTGGACATCCTGCTGGTGGCAGATTTCTCCAAAATCACTTTCAGAATCGCTCAAGCAGGAATTTGTGCCGTTTTGAACATATACATGAGTGAGATCACTGTCACCTGGAGGAAGATAAACAGTACATGAGGAGGACGAGTGAAATCCAAGTATGGAGCTGGTTGGGGGGATTCGAAATGTAAACTAGTAGAGACTCTCAATTGTCTTGTCAATAACCTTAGAGCAAAAAAAAAAAAAGAAATAAGAAACCAAAAGTAAGAGTGTAAGAAATGAATCGAGTAAGCGTTTAGCTTTTTCAACACTTTTTTATGGTGTAAATTGTAAAAAAAAAAGGACAGAAAATGGTCAGAAAAAGAAAAAAAAGAAAAAAAAGATTGAGGATGAAGAGGAAGGAAGGCTGCATTGTTGCAGGATGACGTTATCCCTAGCGTGCCAGCGATCCTGCTGGGATCGTGTATGGCGCGGCACTGTTGGTTTTCCGCTCGTGTTGGCGAGGGGACAGATTGTGGGATTAGAAATTGACTAGAGAATCAGCACAAAAATGTGGAAAATCAGTTTGCAAAAAAAAAAAAAACCAATACATAAATAAAAAGTTGACCAAGTATCAAAAGTGTCATACAGTAAAACATTTTTAAAATTTTCCATATGGCATGAATAAAGTTATCAGTCTGTCTATCTATCTATCTATCTATCTATCTATCTATCTATCTATCTATCTATCTATCTATCTATCTATCTATCTATCACTTCATATAAAAATCCAGAAAATTGCTCTAAACACATCTCTTATGCCTTACCTGTGTAATAACATGCAGTCTGACATTCTGGCGTTGCAGGGACACTGCTGTCCTCTTCTTGGTCCTGCCTACATGAATCGTACTCAAATCCGCCATGGTGTCTCCTCAAACTCTGACAGTAGATACGCCGTCTGTCTGAGAGAGAACAATGCTGGTTTTGGTGATGCATCACTCCACACTTGGATTGATTAGAAATCATCAACTGATCTGTGCCCTGTGAGTCGCCCACTCCAGATTGCTGGGTGTGTCTGATCCCTGGAACCTCCTACGATATTAAATATTCCGTTCAGAATGTGAGGTCATGTGTTTCTACACCTCCTCCTTTAAGCTGCTATGAATTAGTGCCTTTGGTGGAAAAACTGTTCCAATATGGTACAAAAGCTATCAGCGCAATAATTTGCATAAAATATTTTGCATTTTGCCCTGATACATTTAGGACTTCTGGACACCTCTATGTTATCAAACTATTAGGAGGCCAGAACAAAATCTTGTGTTTCCACTAATAAAGTCACCTGAAACTCACTTTACACTATTGGAGCATATAGCATCAAGCACTTATAAGGTGGATTTGGTGTAGAAAGAAGGATGGATATGGAGAAATTGACTTAATCCTAGCTGTTTGTATCAAGTATGATAAAGATAATAGTAGTGGTTTTTTTTCCAAAACATGCTCTTGGAAACATTTTAGGGTACATAACATATATGGACTCAATAAAGTTCATAATGCTTCCATGAAGACTATAAATGAAAATCTGTCCGACAAAAAGCTACAAATGGGTCTTATGTGAGTCTTGTGTCAGAGCCACTGGTGTCCAGATGGAGTAATTGGCACCATGAGCCATCTCAGGGTGAAGTCAGAGGCTGTTAGATTTGATGCCAAGAACGACAGCAATGCTTAATGAAGGAGGCTCGACTTACCAAGAGATCACCACTACTGGGTCATTTGTCTGTCAAGTTCTTGTTTTCTTCTACCTGGCAGATGGAAAGAGAAAAAAATTTAAACATGCACTTTACCTCATAACCAGTGTTTTCAACAAATACTGTCTGCATATATTATAATATTATAATAATAATTATTAATGATGATGAAAATAATAATAATAATAATAAAATCTAGAGACTTACTGTAGTGCTTTTCAATATATAGAGAGATTTCAAATATATACACATACACCATTCAGCCATAACATTAAAACCACCTCGGATCTAGATGTGTAAATCCCCCTTTTGATCCACCAAAACCAGTCAAAGCATGCAAGTTGTGGTCTTGGGCCTTTCATGGATCAATCTTTCAGGCACATCCTTCAAAATTTCAAGTCAATATCTTACTTTATATCATATTTCTTGAACTATTATTAAACATGTTTTACATTGTGGCCAATTATATTATCCTGCAAAACATGACAACTGCCATTAGGGGTTATGTTGCTATGAAGAGGGGCCCTATGGTGGTGATGTGTTTTGTAAGTCAGTGTTTTCATTTTATGGAGAGTCTCCAGTGTCAGCACTTTGTATCAGTCAGAACTTTTTGATTATTGATCATTCAGACATATATCATAGCTTAGCATTTTGCGCATTAATACAATAAAACATTTATTTTTATATAAAATGAAATCAACTACAAATTGTGTCAGATCATATCACACAATATGATAATGATTTCAGTCACTACCAACTAGAAGAGTGTTAGGGTTTAGAGAAAATGGGTCACATTTTGTATATACAAATGGTATGAATCTAGATAGTGAAAATTATATTCTACAATATCTATGATATGCTTTGAACTGATAATTATATTCAGGTATATATATATATATA
>MU551534.1:0-12500 GCA_024362625.1 Silurus asotus
GAGCTTCCCCTCTCTGACAGACCAGTAGCCGCCACTGACACAAAGATTATGTACAGTAGATATTTTACATAATAAATTTGTTTTGTGTTGATTTTGTGAAGTTTACTGTAAAAAGAAATGTATTAATTGAAGGAGTCTCCGGTGTCAGTGCTTTGTAACTTAAATGTAACGTAAATAAATGTAACTAAACACAGATACAAAGTGCAATGTTTTTTTTTTTATTAATAAATTGTAATTGTTGGCAAATGGCTGTGGTGTTTAAGGATTTAAACGCTTTGGGATATGCTGTTATAGGACAATAAACAACTTTGGGGTGGTAACTGTGATTACAATGTGTTTTATTCTTCACTAAATCATTACTAGGGTGGGGGGGTCTTAAAAGTAGACACCCATTTTATATTCTCTCTGGGATAAAAAAGTAAAGGTGGGCCTGGAAACATCACAAATAACACCGTTTCTATTTGTTTTATTATCTAAAAAATCAAGAACTGTGATGCTTTTCCTGCAGGGTGGGATAAGAACTGTGCGACAGAGGAAAATCCTACAGGGATACAAAGTCATAAATTTCCAAATTACAATTCAAATAGCCATAAATAGCCAAAGTGAAAAGAGATAGTTAGAAAACTGATTTCAAAGCCTTCAGTGTCTTGGTCACATGTATGTTTCAAAGCGGAATTTTTGCTGTAAATATTCATGTTGTATACATTTATCCAGACAGGACTAAATATGTAGTTCAAAGCTGCATCTAGAGCAAGTTTACTAAGCAAGTGTTCAGGAGTGTCAGCAAAGTTGTCAGCTTATTTTTTCTCCAGTTTACAGTATTAACTAGACAAATTGACTGTTTTGTTTCCCAAAATATAATATAAATATAAACAAGCAAGTTATTTATTTGAACCCACTATGACTCTGACCAAGCAGTAACTACTGATGCACACTTAAAATACATCACACAGTGCTGCACACCCGTGTAAAAAAAACATATAGTCTTTGTTTGTTTTGTGAACTTCATATCTGACTGCTCACTAATGCATACATGAAAATAATCCTTAAAAATAATCCGGCAATCCTGCAATCCAAGCTCAGATTTCCTACTTAACCCTATGTAAACAGTGTCCTATGTCATAGTGTCTTATATAAATAGTGTAACAGTGACAAATGTGTCCATTTTAACACATAACAGCGTACTAGGTGAATAATGCCAAGTAGCAGTGCCCTGATACAGACAGCCTTTTAGTGTAACAGTAACCAATTTAAACATTTACCAAGAGAACAGTGACCAGTATAAACAATGCCCTAAATAACACATAACATTCCTCTATGTAACAATGCCTTAATGTAAAAAGTGCCCTATGTGACAGTGCCATACATAACACTGTTCTATATATCAGTCCCCTATGTAACAGTCCCTTATGTCAGTGGTCCCCAACCCATCAGGCCGCGGACTGGCACCAGTCCGTGGGTCAATTGGTACCGGGCAGCACAGAGAGAATACATAACTTACATTATTTCCGTTTTATTTATTATCAGATTCTGAAAGGTTTTATTTTGGAAAATTACCGGATTCTCTTCACCAAATCTGTGTATAACTCACTCTTGATGCATGTCAAGGTACTTGTCTCGGTCACATGTCTTACCGACATCCGCTACCTTCTTAAAGGGGCTGCTCCGGCCACTAACAGATAATACATTACCGCTAAATTAAAAACCCCAAGCTAGCAAAATGAACAAAAAACAACACAGTGTATTTATTTCTATTGTTATATTTGGAAAATACCAGTTTTTATGCCGGAAGTATAATTTTTTGTTGTATTTATCCATCACACCTTAAAGGCTGGTCCGGTAAAATATTGTCTGACATTAATCGGGTCCATGGCACAAAAAAAGGTTGGGGACCACTGCCTCATGTAACAGTGCTGTATAGTGCACTATGACAGTGTCACCTGTATATAACAGTTCCCTATATAACAGTACCCTATTTAACAATGTTATGCATTATTCTATATAACAGTACCTTATATAACATTGCCCTATATAACAGCCTTCTATGTAACTATGCCATATATAACAATGCCCTATATGACAGTGCCCTACTGTATATAACAGTCCCCTATGTAATAGTACCGTATATAACAATGACCTATATAACAGTATTTCATATAACAGTGCCCTATATAACAGCCCCTGTGTGACAATGCCCCATATAACAATGCCCTATGTAACAGTGCCCTATACACCAAAGCCCTATGCTACT
The DNA here is from genome assembly GCA_024362625.1 of Silurus asotus. Classification (NCBI taxonomy): domain Eukaryota; kingdom Metazoa; phylum Chordata; class Actinopteri; order Siluriformes; family Siluridae; genus Silurus; species Silurus asotus. The sequence continues at coordinate 2,252 of MU551534.1, forward strand.
GTCCTATAACAGTGCCCTAAAAATAATCGTGCCCTGTGGGAAAAGTGCCATATATAAACTGTGCCATATGTCAAAAAGTGCCCTAACATGTTACACTGCCCTATGTAACAGTGCTTACCCATATTGTTTCTCTTTAATAAATACACTTTTTTAATACTATACTTCACAAGTAAAAAGAAAAACCTATGTAAACAGTGCCCTGTGTAATATAACAGTTCCCTATGTAACAGTGCCATAGGTAATCATTTGTAACACCTATGAGTCTCCTGTGTGACAGTACCCTATGTAACAGTGTTTACCTGTACATCTCCTGTTAAATAAATATATATTGTAACACTGTATTTCATAAAATATAAAAGGAAACGTTGGGAAAGCTTCACTTCCCACTAGCCTTCTTAGAAAACTGAAGAAGCACTTCAAACGACCCTTCAAGTTTTTGATGACATCATCATCTCCTTATTTACCTACTTCTCCCTTAGGAAACATCATTGCACCACAACACAGAAACACAGGATCAGGAAACGTTTCATGGATCACAGAAGCATCTCAAGATGCATGTTATTACTCATACATCATTTTCTCAGGTGCTCATTAGTCACAGAAGCTCTGACAGACTGAGCACAATGTCCTACGACAAGAGGCGATTTGGGGGATCTAAGAAACCCTTTGCTGTGCTGTTCGCTCACTGCGGTATTTTCTGTAGCAGCCACTACATCACTGTCACACCACAAGACCACCGGAGAATGGCCCCCACTCTCCACAAGGGCCTAAGAATTATGAGAGGGCTATTTGTAACTACAAAGGGGCCTGTCAGAGACATACTTAAGGTATGTACAGATGCACAATTGTACAAAAGGCCTCCGCTCAACCTGGGTGTCTCGGTTGAGGTGTTTCACCTGATTCAGAGCTTTTGCTCTGGTTGCTACATTCAAAATGAAAGTTAGAAGTTAATGAAAAGCTATTTCTTTTTCTTTTTAAAGATTATTTTACTAAGAAATCTGACAGAAATCCCAACTGATTGTAACAATGGATGTAAATGAAATATACCACATTTATTTTAATTATAATATTAGCCAAACATAAAGATAAACATAAATAAATAACAGCAGAACATCTTTCAGCACACATACAGTATGTGTGTCAATGTAGTTAGCAAACTACATTTGTGGAACATACAGTATGGATGTATTACTAGCAAACATCAGCTGGTTAGATTTGCCCAGATTCTCTATAGGTACAGCCGAAATTGTGAAGCAGTGATGTTTTGTACTGTAGAGAGTACTGATGATAACATAGAATGGTAAAGAGCAAGCTAGGTTAGCTAGTTAGCAATTACTAGCTACAAATCTGAGTGGTTCTTTTTCTAACTTCGCTCAGTGTTACAAATGGAAATCGCTGTGGGTATGGAGAACTACGGAATCTCCTATAACACCATGTCTGTCTTTGACAGACAGGTCAACCCCTTACAACATAATTTTTGCTTTTTTCCCATGAGGGAATACATCAAGCTCTCTCAGCACCTTCAGTTGCTGCTGGTTTTCCCTAAACTGTTCCACCAACACAAAATCAGCTGTATAGAATTGTGTTGAGTAACATCACAAAATTCAGAAAAGTGTCAGCATCAAGGCGAGCTATTCTCTTCTACCCATAGAGTAAAAAGTAAAGTGAATAACGTGTTGTGACGAGTCTTCTGAGTACCTCGCACTAAGCCATGTCAACTGTCATCCTCACCAAAGGGAATAAGTCAAAGAGCAGGAAGTTGGCATTGTTTACAGACCCAAAAACATACGTTCACTTCATGTCAATGCCTGTAAAAATTTTTGGAAGTTGGCTGAGAGTGGTGGTGGCTAATCAACCAGACCCATATCTGTCGTGAGCTACCAAGCTACCAGGAGCTAGGCGGCCACGATCGAGGCCGAACCCCCGGACATGCCACCTCTGTTTGAGAACCTTCTCACAAAGAATGTAGATATTTCACTGGCACGAAATATATGTGTGTGAATATTCTTATTCTGCGCTTTTCCCGCAGCACAGTTCAGGGCTGCAGTCTTGTTATGGGCTTGACTATGTCAGGTGAGAGAGCGTTATGGCTAAACACCCCTAGTCTTACATCTGGAGGCAGCGCTCTCTCTTCCAGCGGAACCCAGCATGGCCGCAAGGGAACAGAAATGTACATATACATAATGCACACTCAATTGGCACGCATGCAGTGCCCAACCGGTGATGTTAGGCACCACTTAAATTTGCCATGAAACCACCCGGATTCATTGGGATGTTAGTCTCTATGGACAAGGGGGAGTCGGCTCATGTCCTGACAGCTGAGATGAGCTCGCTTTTAAACAAACTAGCGTTCAGAGTTGTGCCGAAGGAGGAAAGATGTCAGGGCTTTATTCCTGTTCCTTTGTAATTCCAAAGAGAGAAAGCACATCTCTATATCCTGTCTTAGACCGGTGTATGTTAAACAAACACCTCAGACACCTAACCAAATGATTGGTTTGTAACGATCGACTTGTCAGACGCGTATTTTCACAGAAGTTTATATAAATATCTAAGATTTGCATACCGAGGCACTTCTCATGAGTTTCAAATCATTCAGTTCGGACTGTCTCTAGCTTCAAGGGTTTTCAGCAAATGTGTGAAAGCTGCTCTATTCCTATTGAGAAACAATGGAATATGAATACTGTCTTACATAGAAGATTATCTGATATGCTCTTAATCGAAAGAGAAAGCAACCAGAGATGCAGACAGTGTGGTAATGCATCACTGAAATGGGGTTCAGAATAAAGATGAAATAGAGCCGCTTGGACCCTTCTCAATGGACAGAATATCTGAGGCTCATTACAGATTCCCTCTCCTATTGAGTGACAATGACAGAGAGGAGAATAACTGTTTCCAGACAGGGTGAGTGGTCCCATTCAGGGTGTGCTTAGGAATGCAGGGTTTATTGGCTTCAGTAATTTCGGTAGTATCTCTGGACTTCTCATGATGAGGGATTTTCAGCGATGGGTTGCGCATCTACGGCTGTGTTCCCGGCAATATCTCAGTTGACCAGTGAGAAAAACGCATGGTGTGTCAAAGCATTGGAAATACGTTAATATTGGAAAAGCCCTGTGACTCTCAGAACGGGGATTCCCTTGGGTGTGTCATCGAGAGTTATTATGGCAACAGATGTGTCCTTCAAAAACTAGGAAGCAATTTTAATGGACAGAGATGTGAATAGCGTTTTGCCTCCACGGTTGATCCGCATGTATACAAACTACCTGGAATTGCTTGCAGTGAATTTATCGCTAAAACAATTTCTGACCTTCATAAAGGGCCGGTATGTTATAGTGAAAACAGACAATATTAGAGTTGTTGCTTACAGTAACTGGCAGGGAGGCACATACTCCCTTCAGTCGCATCGGTAGACAAAAAAGTCCTCTGTATTTCTCTCGAAAGGACGAAGATGCACCGTTGGGTGTGAATGCTTTAGGTTACCCATGGTCAGACGTCCTTCTATATGCATTACCTCCTCTGAGCCTAATTTCTCCCACTCTAGACTGGGTGAGAGATTTGGGACTGACACTGATAACTCCACGTTGGCTATCTACGCACTGGTTGCCCTACCTCCCCAAAGGGACCTCCTGTCTCAGGCGGGAGCAGAGATTTATCAACCACACCCAGACAGGAAAGCTCTCTGGGCCTGACCCTTGAAAGATGGAACTTGAGTGCAGCAGGTCTGCCCCATCAGTCATACACACTAGTCAGAGTGCCAGAGCTCATTCACTCGCACACTTTATAGCAATAAATGGTGAGTCTTTGAAGAATGGTGTGGTGAGTCATATTGTCCCTTTCAGTGGTTAGTAAGGGGCATATTATGGTTTTACCAGGATTTGCTGAATAAAGGGAATAAGTTTTCCACTTTGAAAGTATATTTAGCAGCTATATATGCATGTCATGTCAGTTTTGGTAACAAGTCTGCAGGTTCATAGGTCATTTTATGAAGAGAGCATGCCATAAGAAACCGATGTCTAGGCAGATTGGCCACACAGATTGATCTGTCTATGGTCTTAGAGACCCTTTCACTATGCCCTTCCGAGCCATTGAATGGCATAGGGTCAAATTTTCTTTCTCTTAAAACAGTGCTGCTTGTAGCTCTGGTGACAGCTAAGCATGTGAGCGAATTGCAAGCCCTGTCTGTCAGTATATCGTGTTTGCAGCTTACTCCAGGACCCACAATTTTCCTTTTGCCCTAATTCAGCTTTTGTACCTAAAGTGGTGATCTCTTCTTATAGAAGTCCAATTACAGAACTTACATTTTTCATCATCCTTCATTCTCTTCCCTGAAGGATCAGAGGTTGAATTTGTTATGTCCAGCGCGGGCTCTTCATATGTATGTGAAGAGGACAGCAGGCTTCTAGAAGAATGACCAGCTGTTTGTGTCTTGGGCTACTCCTCACAAGGGAAAGCCATTGTATATAAATGCAGAGGTTGTCAAGCATCTGAGGGTTTCAGGGCGCACTCTACAAGGGGCATAGCAACATCATGGGCTCTAATTAGCAGAGTTTCTTTTTAGGATATTCCGTAGTTGGTCACGCCAAAAGCAATTCTCATTCTGAACCACCTCACTCTATTATCGGAGAACCTGGGATTATGTTAAGCAACCCATTGTTACATTCTATTGTGTAAAGGAAATTTTGTAGAAACTCAAGAACTTTAGGTAAATTTTTCACTAACAGAAGTAGGGTTGCTTCTTGTACTTAATACCACTGATTGGTCAAATATAATATTTTCCTCATCCTCCGATTTTCCTACTCCTCATCATCAGATTTACAAACTGACTGTAATTACAATTACAACTGAATTTTTTTACGAGTTCGACCAAGTTGAGAAACATTAATGTTTTTCCTTCTCGGCTCATAAACTCGGTCAGAGCCATCAGAACATCACAAGAGCGAGCCATCCATGTGGAATCTACTCTTCGAAGCGGTCAACATATGTTGTTATCCTGCAAGCTCCTAAAACTGAAACAGCCCAGATGTCCATCTGTGACGAATAGCTACTTTTCTCTTCCTCACACACACACTGACAGACACAGTGGGAGGCAGCATCGCATAACTGGCTTTAAGGGGAATCCCACACGTTAACACGTCGGCCTAAGGCAGCCAATCCTACACTGGATAAACACAGCTGAAGTGCTGCAAAGACAACAGACAAACACATACACACTTCTGTCCACACCTCATAAATTCACACACACACAAACACACACACACACACACTCTCTCTCTCTCTCACAGTCAGGAGGTGAGAGATGAGTCAAGGGAGATCAGAAAAAACGTACACTCCAGAATATACACAACTTTACCACCACAATTATAAATGCCCATGCAAACCGACTTGTTGCAGTGTGTGGGGCAGGGGTCACCAACAGTGTTGTGCTAGTTACTTAAAAATAGTAACTAGTTACAGTTACTTGTTACTTCATTCAAAAAGTAACTTAGTTACTTTGTTGATTACTTACACCAAAAAGTAATGCGTTACTGTTAAAAGTAACTTTTAGGTTCCCATTAATGCCCTTTTATGCGTTATGGTCTATACAAACACAAAACTGACTTCAACACAAAGTAATTTTTAAACACTATTTTATTCAAGTCAGACCAACACAAACTGAATATATCACAAGAATATCTGAAATAAATAACAAAACAAGCTGAATAATATATTCACAATCAAAAACTAAAGTGGCTTCTGCTGTTGTGTTGAGCTCTTAAAAATGTTCCTTTCACAGGTGAAGTATGAAAACTATCTCAACAATGTACAACAGGTTAGCTTCTAGCTTCTAGCTTCTAGCATGGCATTCCTGGAGGAGCTTCAACAGATTGGAGTTGCTGTTTATCGTAGTAGATACAAGCTTCAAACCAGGAAGACACAGCTTACATTTGACTTAAAAGTTTTTGTATTTATACTCAACTAAAGTGAAATAATGAGCATATTTCCACTATGAGAAACTCGTCTTGCTCTCGCCTCGACTCCATTACGCCTCCATTACTGCCGCACAGACCTGAATAAATGGAGACACTCCCACAGTGCGTCTTTTTCGTGTTTACAGTGGTTCATCTAACAATCCTACAATGCGTCTCTGCTGTGAACAGGTTAGACTGTAGTCTACACTTCAGCCAAAATTCATTCATTTAAAAAAGTAACGGGTAACGCACTTTACAGTAGTGGTAACGGAGTTACTTTATTTTTAAAACGCATCACTGGTAACGCATTACTGCCAAACAGTGGTTACCAACGTGGTGCCTGGGCCTTTTCTAAAAATAGCTGTTTCCTACTTTGTTAAATCATTGTTGATAATTATTATGAGAAATCATTAACATGATTAGTGTCTTTACAAAAATATAATTCATTATTATTAGTAACATATAATAAAAGGTAAATTGAGCAATTTTTTTATTGCAGATCAAATTGAAAACTGTGTGTATCAAACTGGTAGCCCTTAACATTAATCGGTACCCAAGAAGTAGCTCTCAGTTTCAAAACGGTTGGTGACCCCTGGTGTGGAGTATAGTCTGAGCACTGCTAAGAAGACCTTCCAATTCTGCAACCTCTAAAACAATGCTGGCAGCACCTATGCGTCTGTTTTTCCCAAAAGCCAGATCCTGCACCTGACGCACAGCACGACAACTCAACTTTTTTGATCGACTTTTGCGAGGCCTGTTTCAAATAAAACCCATCTTGGAAAACCTCTGTCTGACCCTGGCCACTGTACTGTAACTCAGTTTCAGGGTGTTACCTATCTTTTAATAGCCGAGGCCATCTTTGAAGAGAGCAACAATTTTATGTTGAACATCTAGCGATCAGTATTAGAGAATTGTACTCAAAGCAAAAATTTAAACTGCTTTAATACAAGATACACAAATTTGTATGATCCTGTCAAGTAGACAAAAACATAAAGATAAAGAATAGGACATGTGGCTTTGCATGGTTACATGTACAGCTGTTATCACTTAGGATGTACTCACTTTTGTTGCCAGCTATTTTGACAATAATTGCTGTATGTTGAGTTATTTTCAAAAGACCATAAATCTATACTGTTTTACAAGCTTCACATTACTCTAAAATGTATAGGTTTCATTTCTAAGATACAAAAAAAACTTAAATATGTTGTGTGTACTGTGTATTTACACTTTATTGCCAAAAGTATTGGGTCACCTGACCTTTCCTGCTTTATGTGGTTATTTTCCAAACTGTTACCACAATGCAGGAGGCACTCAATTGTACAGGACGTCTTTAGATGCGATATAATGAAATTGGTTATTTACTTGCTCTTGGAAACCCAAACCTGTTATAAAGCTCTGATCTCATCCCTTCTAAACACCTTCGGGATGAATTGGAATGCTGTCTGCACCCAGGCCTGCTCATCTTACCTGCACCAGTACATGCTTTTCGTAATACCCTTGTGGCTGACTAACACAAATATCCATAAACACACTCCAAAATCTAGTGGAACATCTTTCCAGAAGAGTGGAGGGAATTATAAGAGCAAATTGGGATTAAATGTGGAATACAATGCTCAGAAAATCACATGACCAGGTGACCCAATAATTTTGGCAACATATAAAAGTGCAAATGACACAAAACACAGAACAGAATGACTCCATAGTGTTTGTCAGTGGACTGAGAGCGTCTCTAGTTGGTTTTCTTTTCTCAGCCTGTCAAAACTCGCCTGTTCATGCAGGATTGGCCGAATCAAGCAAGAAGGCGGGAGTGTACCTGTCACCTGGTGAACCGAAGCATGAAAGTTTAAAGCAGAGTTTTTCTGAAACAGACAGAAGAACTGCATTTGAAGAAAGAAAAAAAAGACTGACCTCAACGTTCAAGTTTTGTTAACCATAGGGGAGGAAAGAGCAAAACCCAATTGACATGCTTGTTTGTGCAGCACAGAGAAGCAGTGTTTCTGTTTGGTTGGTTGGTTTTTGCCAGGTGAAATAGGAACAGAAATCCACCTTTCAATTCAGGTTTCATCCCGCTGTCAGAGATAAGAGCCAAAACAAGCGGCGTCCTCTGCTGAGATGTAATTAAAAACTCTTCTTTAAATAATGAGGGATTTGCAATAGCAAATCCTCCTGCTCCTGATCTGCAGGCTCCTGCAAGCCTGCTCTCCATTTTCATAACAAAACCCGTCTCCATCTGCCGTCCTGCATCTCCGTGTCAGGACAGTTCAGCTTCTACTGCTCTTCAGATTACTATTAACCCAGACAAATTCATAAGATTCTAGTACTTTACTGTACTATACTATACTATACTATACTATACTATACTATACTATACTATACTATACTTTACTATACTATACTATACTTTGCTATACTATTCTATTCTATACAATGTCATGTTATGAATGGAAAGCTGATGCAAGCACAAATATATATTAATCACACGCACACATGAAAAACAAACACAATGGAACTAAACGCAAAATAAACAAAGAAACAATGAGCAAAACCTGAAATGTGGAACAAGGTACAAAGTTAAGTGTGAAAAGTAGCCAGGGAGAGATGTACAAGACATGAGACACTAAGAGTGATTCTATATACAAGTGTTATTTAACCAGAACTCTCATTCAGGTACACTAGCAGGCATGTGACACATGCTGTGCATTGGCTGAAAAGTAGTCCTAGGACACCTCTAGTGTGCGGTTCCAACAACTAAAACATTCCTTCTAGGTGCTGGGTAGTCGAGGGCATGATTCTCTACTCTGCATGAGTATGCATGTACCCAAGATGCAGCTAAGGGGGAGCAAAACATCCTCAACACAGGAAGGAAACTAGCAACATCAATGATGTAAAGCTGGAAAGTGTAGTGACGTTCAGGGTGGGGTCATACAGAAGGATGTTCATGATCAGGTTAGGACCTGTACTGGTGCCCTCTGCATTTGTAAAGCATTGTGACATACTTTGCATGCCAGGAAGGCTGTGATACTTCCTTCCAAGAGCAGGATGCCAACGTGATGAGGATGAGCAATGTTCTCTTTAGAGCAGGGAGAAATAGTGACATCTTTGCTGGATAGAATGGCTGAGAAATATTCTCCTAAAAGCAAGAAGGCATCAATGAGATGAACAAAAGACAAAAGGTGAGTTAATTTACTGGCTTCGTGATTCAGGTGCACGAACAGATATAACATGACAAATAATGATCAATATGTAATATAATAATATCATATTGCATTGTTCTGGGGACCCTTGTTTTAATGTTTGTTTCTATACTAACCTTTCATTCACAAAGGTTACAAAAACTGTTCATATGGTAAAGTATTCTGTAAGGAGTAGTTTATACTAGAAATCTGCAATGTCGGAACTTTGAAGGAAGTAACCCGTCTGTTATTTTATGTTCTCAGGCATCTGTATTACAGAAGATTTTGCACATTGTTGTTTCTTGACAAACCGGATAACGTAATTGAGAATAGGAGCTTTTTTTCGAGGATGTTCCATAAGGTTTACTGTAACTATAAATGATAATAAAGTATCGCATGTCCTTCTTGAATAAAAATACTTATAATTGTGGTAAATGAAGAATAAATCAGTTCAAGACATGCCTCTATGATAAACTAGTCAAATTTCATGTGGTACCAGCAACCCTTTATCCCATTGTTTAATATGTAACAATAACAGCAGAACATACAGTGTTTATCTGTTACACAGTATTTTTATGTTTTTCAGTGTTAAAAAGATAAAGATTAGTACTGCTCAAAAAAACTAAACATCACCAGTCGGTAATCAGCATGTAAAGTGTGAACAGAGCAAAGAGAACTGAGTTCTGTCACCTTTTGGTTCAAATTTCTCAACAGCTCTCATCCTCTTTCTCTCGTTTCTCAACATCCTGCCCAGCTCGATGGCGAGAATGACCCCTCGTTTGTACCTAATCCACAACCTCTCATCAAGAGGAGATGACACGACACAGAGGAGTTAAACTCCAACATCCTTTCATTTCAGAGAGAGCAAGAAAAGAAGAAAGAGAACATGGGAAAGAGGAGGAGAGAAAAAGAGAGTAAAAACAAAGAGATAGAGAAAAATGGCAAAAGCAATATAAACTGTAAGAAAGAGAGAAAATAAGTGCAATAAGAGAGTGGGTGTAAGAAAGACCAAAGGAAGATGGAGACAAAAAGGGAGTGATAAAAAGAGACAGAGGTAGGACACAATTTAGAAGACCGATGGGTAACAGAGAGACAGAATAAAGAGTGGTAGAAACAAAGCATTGTTTTTCG
>MU551534.1:15000-20689 GCA_024362625.1 Silurus asotus
CTGCAATGTGCATATGTTCATACAGTACAAATATACACCACAATAATACACACAACCCGACACACACACACAGCAAGGAGCAGTAGTGTTTAACGAGGATCATCAAATGAGGTGTAGGTACTCACCAGTCCTGTGCAGGTGGAAACAGCTGCAGTAGACCCTGTGTGGTTCCTCACGCTGCCCTGATAGAGACAGTTACGTATATCAGGATCGATGTGTGTGACCTTGACTCCGCCCTCACTCAGCGTCTGTACCGTAAACTCCTCAGCGATAACGGCTGCAGGCCGTAAGTCGAGATGTAACTCCTTCCCAAACGCAGAGAAATGGTAGTGCACATGACCTACACCTTCTTCTAGCGACCTTCGACTTCTGTGCCTCAACCTTGACAAGTTGTGTGTAATGTAGTTTCCATGAGAGTCGACCTCCACCGGGGTGAAGAACATGTAGTCTGGGAGGACCAGGAAGAAGAGGAGACAAAATATGAACATATGAACATATACTGTATATGATCTTAAGGTCCGGAAACATAAGCAAAGATGTAAACTTGGGGAACATCTTCAGGTGATTGATTTATCTTAGACGACAGCAGTTTACTATTTACACTGGTTTTACCTACTGAAGAAAAATAAATGATACTTTAGCTACATTTAATGCTCATAAGACAACTAACTTCACTTTAACAACAATTTGAGGCTATACTATATAGAACCACAAACTTATGGAGCTTTTAAGATTGAACAGTGTACAAAATTAGCTTTACGGAGATAAAGAGGTTATAAAAAGTGTATTTGTATGTTAGTGGCTATAATTTAAATGCCTATAAGTTTATCCCTAATGAGCAACCCAGTGGCGAAAGTGACAAGGAAAAACTCCCTGAGATGGTATGAGGAAAATACCTTCAGAAAACCCAAACATAAAAGAGATACCCATCCTCATCTGGATGGCACAGAATGTCCATTCATTAGTTTTTTCAATCAGTCAATTAGTGTTTATTATTTTCCCAATAACCTCAGGTCCCAGCATTGCAGTGGATCGATTTGTTGTATGTTTATGTGGATACACTATAACTTTTCTCAAGTTTATTTTCCCACACAATTTCCATCCAACCCCCAGCACGCCATCCCGTCTCATTCACCGCCGAAGCCACGTGGCCGTGTCGAGGTGTAAAAGCATTACACCTTCAGCTTTTACAGACTCTACAAGACTCTACAAGAAAATTAGAGGGTGAGCAAATGCTGAACGAGTCTGATCTCCAAGAGGGGGAGGATCCTGACTCTCTTAACACATGTCACATAGTTCTGCTCAAGAGAGGAATGAATGAAGCAAAGTAAAGAACAAAACGTAACACGAGTTCTTTAAAGCAACAAAACACATGCAATGTTCATATAATAAGGAAATAAAAACATAATAATGAGACACTGACCATGATTGAGGCCACTGGTGGATGAAGCTGAGACAGATGACATGGACAGACACAGCTGCAGAGTCTGTGGACACACACACACACACACACACACACACACACACACACACACGATTTTCTTACTGTTCTTCTAAGGATCTTTTATTTACATAATAATTCATATAGATAGTTAGTGCTATGCAACAATCTAGCCTAAACCTCAGGACCTGAACATTGAAAAAACAAAGAGAGAGAGAGAGAGAGAGAGAGAGAGAGAGAGAGAGAGAGAGAGAGAGAGATGCACTTCATGCACTCTTAGAGGTAAATTCTCTCAAATTTCTGCAGTTCTTCCATTCCAGGATCACCTTAAATGTCTCTGCAAAAATCATGCACAAAAGTGAACCGAACCAGAGAACCAAGGAAAGTTTGCGCTTGCGCGTGCCACCTGCCTTCAGAACGCTCCCGAGCCACAGCACGCGCGCAGGTGAGGAGACTCCACAGGTAAAAATGTAAGAGAAGCAGAACGTGATGAGGAAGAGGAGAAGATGATGAAGGAGCTCCATGCTTGCTTGCTTTTTTCTCCTCACTTTTTATTTGCGCGCTCTGCAAAGCGGAGAGAAGGATCGGCGCCGGTCCGCGCGCATTGCTGCGAGCTGCACAGGACAGGTACTAGAGCGCGCACGCTCTTGCGCTCTCTTTCTCTCTCTCTCTCTCTCTCTCTCTCTTGCTCTCTCTTTTTTCACAGCTCGCGCTCTCCGCAGGGGGGGTTTCAGCCCCGGTCGGGTTGTGGGCCGGGCTCGCGCAGATCTGCCCCTGGTACACACTGCTATAAAGCAGGCGCACGAGAACCGGCCTGTGTATCCAATCAGAGGAGAGGATTAAGCAAGATATTTAGCATGCATTAGATGTCGGTTGCTCCTCCAATCTATGGACAATGAATTAAATGCATTTAGGTTTTGTGCACCAATGTATATTTTGACCAATATATTGTTTTTAATTAAAATTTCAGAATCACGACAGTGTCAGACTGGATAATGAGTCAAATGAAACCTTTATTTATTTGTTTGTTTGCAATGTTTATTGCACACAGGTGGCACATTAAGTATAAGGCAGCAGTGAAAGTGTTACTGATGATGATGATGATGATGATGATGATGATGATGAGCAGACAAACCTCTGCTTCAGTTGTTAAGATTTTATAATGAGTTGTAAGAATGTAGAATTGCATGGATACAATCAAATAATAGATGATCTATTACCTGAATCATTAAAAATAATAATAATAATAATCACAATAATCATAATTATATTTTTGTATAAATTCTGCAGCAGGAGGAACTGAGTTCACTAACATTAAATTTAGGGATTCTTTTTAGCATGTTATATTTATTAAACTAACTATAAATGTAGCCATGACAGCTTTTATCATGTATACTCCCAACACTGAGTTCTGAAACTGTGATTAGTTTCCTGTCCTTACACTGAACATACTGTATCTCTCACAGGAAAGACAATAAACTCTTGCAGTAAAGCATGAGCAGGGATGTGTAATAAAATTCGATATTTTAGATCCTGTAATTTAGTGGCTGTTAATAAATTTGCAAGTGGACCATCCAGGGGAGTTGCATGCAGAAATACCACAGCTATTTTTAGGTTGATCATTTAATTCACTCCTGACCATCCCATAATGTCTTTGGTGGGGTTTTTTTTGTCCTGTCTGTAGGAGATGAATGGAGCCTTTTATAAAGGAAAGCACCTTCTCCAGATATAAGTGCAGGATTGTTAATAGAATTTCCATCACTGTTGTATGACTAGTGGTATAATAATTGAGCACTGAGGTGAGCTCTTACTTTCCTAGCAGTGGATTGTAGCAGTGGATTCAACTGGTTATACTATGGTATTTGAGCACTTACAGTAACAGCGCATATTAATCCACAGTGCATATTATTCATTCATTCCAAATGTACACAGGTTGAGCAGGTAGAGTTTTAAGACATCTACAGTAAGAAATTATTAGAATTTAGAAACATTGGCGTTCATTTCTAATCAAATCCCACTGATGGAATTTTCTGATAATTTCAAAATCCTCTAGACATTATTGCTCGAGCCTTCTTGAGTTACGATGTCTGTATGTTTGGGGTCATTGTCTTTAATCCTCTTCATCCTGGATTCAGTTTCTTGGCTGATGAGATAAAATTTAGCTCCAAACATCCTTGCACATCGCTTATTACATGTTCCCTTCAATATTCTGTAATACCAGTGTTTTCAGAAAAGCAGGCTATGCCCCAATCACCCTGGTTCATTTAGTGTATGATTGTGTTCCTAGCATCAACCCTTCTTTCTCCGAACACAACAAGCTAAATGACTGAAAAATACAGTATGCTTTTGATTTTTTAGGTATTGTTCAAATTGGATTTGTCAGAATTATGTTTTTTTTTTTTTTTTTATTTCAGGAGAGGAGTTTAGCAGGAGGTGGTTGGTGGTTGGTTCACTGCTTGGTGTTTTATGTAGCTGTTTTTTTCTCCTGCTTCCAATCATCCTGCAGCTCTAATCAAGTGATTGCCTTCTTCTCTCTTATCATTAGAATATAAGTGCATTCCAAAATCATGTGTGGCTCACTCATCTCAGGAAAGATTACTTGTGGCTAAATGAAATATCCATCTGTAAATGATCTAATCAGTTGCACTGACCCAGAAGTTTGAACCTCTCTGCTATGGCTCTGCAGCTCTTTACTCTCCAACTGTTGTTTAATAACGTCCCTGAGAACTTTAGGAAGCTCCTTAACATTCACCATGACTGCTACTAGTTATGTGAAGTGGCGCCTGCTAAATCTAAATAGGCATTATGTGTGTTAATATTGGATATTAGCACTGGAACTATATTAAGTAATAAAATAAAGAAGAAGCAAAGAAGTCTTTGTTCTAGATGAAGATGTGTCTTAGTCACGTTAGCTATGAATAAGGAATGGGATGGCCTTTGTTATACTGTATGTAGGATTATAATAAATGATGTTTGCATTTTGAGGGGAGAATCTTCTGACTTCATCTGCATGTCCCTAACAGTTATGCTGGAAATAGATAGATAGATAGATAGATAGATAGATAGATAGATAGATAGATAGATAGATAGATAGATAGATAGATGGATAGACAGACAGACAGACAGACAGACAGACAGACAGGCAGGCAGACAGACAGACAGGCAGACAGATTCCATAAGCACACTCCAAAATCTAGTGAAACATCTTCCCAGAAGAGTGAAGGTTATTAACAGCAGATGGGTACAAAATGTGGAATAGGATGTTGAAAAAGGCAGATACCTAAGATATGGTCAGGTGTCAACAAACCTTTGTCCATATAGTTTATATAGATAGATTGTATATTTTTTATATTATATAGATAAGATTAAACTTCCACTGTTTATATTATATATAATTGTTGAAACTGAATTATAGATAATAATTCTTCAAATTAAACAATATTATTCAATTATTTCTTCTTTTGCTTTCCTTTCTGTTCTTTTTGCATGTTTTTTCTAAAATTCCTAATATTTTCCTAAAAGCAAATATCACAACATTTTATTAAAATGAGTGTCAGTACTAAATAAGTGCAAATTAATACAAACACATTTATGGAGTGTATTTCCCACACTGAGAGTTTGTGTGTGTGTGTGTGTGTGTGTGTGTGTGTGTGTGTGTGTGTGTGTTGAGCTCATAAATCATTATAGTGTGACATAAGTGTGTGCAATAGACTCTGGCCATTTATTTAGTCATGTCAGTAAAAACCCAAACAGTCTGAGCATCTGTGTACATGCAGTTCAAATCTGACCTAAAAATAATGAAACGTCCCAAAATCAGCCTTTGTGATCAGAGAACTGACACTAACACTAACCTTACAGCTCCCTGTGTGTGTGTGTGTGTGGGTGTGTGTGTGTTTGTGTGTGTATGTGTGTGTGTGTGTGTGTGTGTGTGTGTGTGTGTGTGTGTGTGTGTGTGTGTGTGTGTGTGTGTGTGTGTGTGTGTGTGTGTGTGTAAAAATAATTACAGAGAACAAAGAATTAAATGCAAATTTAACAAGCAAACAAAACATTTCTATGTAAAAATGCAGGAGTCAGTTCATATTAATATTCTATTAGTCAGAGACAGCAACGCTATTTTCTGTTCCTCTATAGGCATACATATGGTGTTTGTTGTTGATGAGTGGGTGGTGTGGTGGAGAATTCAGATAAGGAAGGAAGACATAAATATCAAAGCATATCATCTGATAAAAAAAAAACTGTCAAGACAGA
>MU551534.1:20772-48506 GCA_024362625.1 Silurus asotus
TATATATATATATATGTATGTATGTATATGTATATATATATAGAGAGAGAGGGAAATGCACCTATTACAGCAGCACAGACATAGCAGTATATGTACAAAAAGTAATTTGACATTATACTCTACTAAAATAAAAATATTGAATATATAGAGATGTATAAAAGAAAGAACAAATAACAATAACTGGATTATAGTCCTATTTTAAAGTAGCAAGGAAGGTCACAATCTTAAATCCCAGCACCACCAAACTGCCACTGCTGGGCCCTTGAGCAAGGCCCATAACCTTCACCGGCTTGTAAGTCTGTATAAGGGTCACACAGTCTCCGTCGCAGTTCATGGGTCCTCAAATAGGATAATGATCCTATAAGGCCTTCTATGAGCCTTGATCATAAGGGGTCCCATCATTTCGGGTCCCATCATTCCGTCCACGCCATTTCATTAGTTTTATTATATTACTAGTTATTTTAGAGAAAATCTTTTTTTTTCGTGGAGAGGTACCCACAAATTTAGCCATGTCTGTTAATATGAATTAAGTGATAACACTGTAAATAAAGAGTGACTTGTAATGGGGATGACTGTTACAGCTGCTACAGTGTAAGTCAAAACTTGTCCAGTCATTACATGTAAATCTCAATGGTCATATATTCCATAGTGTTCTATCAACAATACCAATTGTACCAATACCAAGAGAGGAATAATACAGTTTGGGCTGTGCAGGTTTTGGAACATATTGAACACTTTGGTCAAAAGATAATTTCTGCTTTTCCATTCTGCTGTGTGTTATTCCTCAGACAGGTGACACAGTTCCATATACAATTTATTTTCCCAGAAGGTTTAAACAAGTTTTTAGATTTTTCAAGAAACACCAAAAAAAAAAAAAAAAAAAGGCATTTTATCTATTTGATCCTTAATATCCATTGCATCCTTTTTAGAAATACTTACAATAATATACATAACCAGTAAGTATTGATTCTATTTTAAAAGCAAGTAAACAATTGAAAATAAAGTCAATATTACAAAATTAATTGTGATTATTGCTTCTAGATCATGAATTGTAATTCATTTTAGTTTTCAAAAAAAAAAAAAGGCATTTTATCTATTTGATCCTTAATATCCATTGCATCCTTTTTAGAAATACTTACAATAATATACATAACCAGTAAGTATTGATTCTATTTTAAAAGCAAGTAAACAATTGAAAATAAAGTCAATATTACAAAATTAATTGTGATTATTGCTTCTAGATCATGAATTGTAATTCATTTTAGTTTTCAGTTCAGGTCAGTTTGCATCTTCATTTATACATATGCAATAAAGCATTAACATTTCAGTAGTCCTCATTCATGTCTCTGTTTAATATTTTTTTTTCCTTTTAATATTCACATTTAAAAATGCAGACATGAATAATACTGCCCTTAGAATACGATCCGTTGAAATAGACGATCCGAGACGTTCCTGTCGCTGTACGCCTGAAGGCAGACAAACCCAACGAGCCTGAGTTTTATTTTTAGCCCTGTGGTTTTTGCGGAAAGAAGATTCAGCGAGTGCTTCAATCGAGCATCACGACCCATCATCCTTCATCCAGTGTCAGGTCTGGATTTTCCCCTCTAAATGCAGCCTGGCCACTCTTCCCCTTTATTTTCCTGCTACGTGTGGAAATGTGAAATTGCAGGCCTGGGGAAGAGGCCGTAATTTGTTCAGAAGCCTCCGTCTCTCTCAAAAGTGACCGCGGTGACCAGAGGGAGCCTAAGGATGTCCAAATATAATAAACACCACAAAGATATGCCGCACACAGGAATTTGGGAATTCTGCACTTCGACAAATTAAAAAGTGAGACCGTGACCTCAGACCTCAGGCCGGAGCAACTGTAATTTAATACACTGATAAGAAAGTACGTGCTTATCCATATCCACAAAATAACAAAAACAAGAAAATATAAAACATATGTAGCTGATCGGCTAAGATGTGTCCGGTGGAGTTACCAAGCTAATGTAGCTAACATATTTCGAACATGCCCGGATATTTATAACATTCATCAGACATCATATTTAAGCGAAGAATTATTTTTGAAGAATTTGCATATTTAAGTTCAAAATTATTTATCCGTCACTTTTTGATGATGCTTTTATCATCGTCATCCTCATTGTTGCTCAGTAGAACAGGGTCTGTCTGAAACCCATGAGATTCTGTGGCTCGTTGTTTTTTTCTTATCTAAAGCTCTTCTGTTTCAAATAAAATAGCTCCTGAAGGAAAACATAAAGCCCGGTGGTCTTCACTTGGTCTCGTCCTTCTACACCTCATACATCATATGGCAATCATCTGACTAGCTTCACTGTTCTTTAAAATGTATCTCTAGAAGGGGTTATGTGTAAATTTGACCCCATGGTTCCCCCCTAAACAAAATGGTCATGCAGTCTACATCTAGCTAATCTTCACCCTGCTGAAAGACTGTTGGTCACACTGTTAAATCCTAAACAATTATTATTACAATCACTATTATTATTGAAATCTGTTCATTTCCATAGATTTCTATCTCATTAATGTATAATATAGTGCTGTGAATTGTGGATTCTGAATGGAAAGAAGGTTTTGATTCAGTTTCTGTCATAGCATCTCTAACAATAATGCATTTCCTTTTACGTAAGATATAAAGCACTGTTTATAGCTTCTCTAACAAGTAAGAACAGAAACTATGGTGTTTACAGTTCTTTTCAGTTGCTTTAAAGCATTTCTTGAATCATCCGTAATATTTGCAAACTAGCTCAGAAAAATTTGTACAAACACATTGGATTCCTTGCAAAAGCCTGTGCTTTTCTCAAAATCCTTAGTTCATCTCGTAAGCATTTGTGTCAATGAACATCTCATTCCAATAAGAATGACGACAACATTTTGACTATCTTGATTGTGATCAATGACAAAAGTACTGTTGTCAGTATGACAGTGTGTTTTTTAGGATTTACTGATGTAAACTATGTTTTAGATCGCAATGACTGAAAATGCACAAAATTTGACTTCTGTTTGACATTATGAATTTCAGCAGCAAAAATTTATATATTTTATTGCATATTTGATTTATATTGATTGCAAGAGACCGGACAAGATTCACACTTTTACTGTACTATTCAAGTGTTTGTTTGTTCTTAGTTGTTCAGAATGTATAATTCTTTGTTTTGCTCTGTCTGTATACACTCTCCAATTAAAGGTTCACAAGATTTCCCTTTGACCTGTTTTAGAGAACTAGTTAATACATACACTCTCCTTCATTAGTGACATTCAAGATTCATCTGCACAATTTATCAATTCACAAAAAAACAGTTTAATAGAAATTTTAGATGACAGATGATAACAACTGGATTAACCATTTTGCATTCAATGACTTGTGCAATGAACTGCCGCTAAGATATTTTAGGGGTAAAGACTATTTAAAACCAGTATAATATTGTTGATTTTGGATCAACATGAGATAAACAACTGATAATGTAGGAAACAGTAGACAGTTGTATACAATCAATTAAATGAATGCACCAAAGAATTTGCAAATCAAAGCAGCAAGAAATGTTTTTATAATTTCCAAAAAAAAATGACTACATGATGTGGAAGTTGAACAAGTAGTTTTGAGAATGTCATTTCTGCCCTGAGAAACGATCCAAAGCAACTGAGAAAAACTGTAATGAATATTAAAATTAACTGACAGTTGTGTAAATGACTGTAGTAAAAGTGGGATAAATCACAATTGGACATGATTATTTGTATTCAAATGACCTTTGAGGTAACTGCATCATCACCCCACCCTGCTGTTGATTACTTTGCCATAACAGAGAAGTTTAATTCTTTAGTTATGGAGCTACATAAGCTCAGTTTAAATCATGCACTGTCAGGGTCTTGAAATAATTGGAGTGTTGGCCTGTTTCTTTTTGAGACAGACTGTCTGAACTCAAGCGCACTTCAGGATGTTCTCCAGAGCACGTTGCAAAATAGTGCATATCTTCAAACATCACTTACAAAGCAGACGATGCAGACAAACATCCTACAAGTGTGTCTGATTGGATGTGTGTATGTGTGTGCGTGCATGAGTGCGTGCACTGCTGAAATAAAAAACAAAAGGAAGATTTTTTTTTATTTCAGGCTAATAACTAATAAATAATGATTTTGTTATATCAATGTTAGA
Source organism: Silurus asotus (assembly GCA_024362625.1). Classification (NCBI taxonomy): domain Eukaryota; kingdom Metazoa; phylum Chordata; class Actinopteri; order Siluriformes; family Siluridae; genus Silurus; species Silurus asotus. The sequence continues at coordinate 24,938 of MU551534.1, forward strand.
CTACTGTAATGCTTTACTGTCTGGGTGTTTGAGTAAGTGCATAAATAAGCTTCAGTTAGTTCAGAACTAAGCACCAAGACTCCTTAGTGCTAAAGAACTAAAGAATATGACCACATCATCCCTGAGTCTGAGTGAACTTCTGTACCAGTATGATCCTCCATGCCTACTTTGATCTATTTGTTGGTACCACAAATAATGAAGACCACAGCAGTGGGCAGATCTTTTTCTTACAAAACCACAGTTTTGGAACAGCCTTCCAATTAGTGTTTGAGACTCAGACACAGTCTCAGTGTTCAAACATTTTTATTTAGTCAAGCCTTTGATCTGTCGATTTTTTTTATAGTAAAGGAGCAGAACTGGCTGCTCTGGATCTGGATGTCATGTCATCATGTAGAGTGTGCGGTGAACTGGCATATTTGTATGTTGTTGTCCCTCACTCACATCCCGTTCACTCAGGTTTGTTGTTGGTGGTGTGTCAGGCCATCTCTGTGTTACCTGTGTTTACCTGTGTTTTGTCTGTGTTACCTTCTGGCTCTCCCTTAAGCCCTCATGTACCAGAGCGAGTCTTGCCGGAGTCTCCAACTGCACAGTGTCCTTAACTTTTATACAACAATAAGGATACTTAATAATCCATATTTTTCTCTCCCTCTCAATCTTCTCTCTCTCTCTCTCTCTCTCTCTCTGTTGAGTTAAACATGCTCTCGGCCTGCCTCTGGATTGGGTTCTCTTCGATGGGAGGCCACTCTGTGCAGTTGGCATGGTTTCTTATCAACGGCCTGGGGATCTATAAAATTACGGAGTAACACAGGAGCTTTGAGGACCGATTTGGACTGTAGTTAATGTCAAAAGTCTGCTACACTGACTCAGGATTATAGTGATCACAATCACTTCACACCTCAACATTGTTTAAATGGGCATTCAGTGCCACCCAGATGAGGATGAGTTCCCTCTTGAGTCTGGTTCCTTGCAAGGTTTCTTCCTTATGCCATCTAGGGGAGTTTTTCTTTGCCACAGACACCACTGGCTTGCTCATTAGCAACAAACATACACTTATAAAGAACAATCTTATTCATTCTTTCCTACCACATCATCTTTGTAAAGCTGCTTTGAGACAATGTTCATTGTTAAAAAATTAATTAAATTGAGTTTAATGAAAAAATAAAATAAATGTAATACAAAGAATAGCTGGCAACAAAAGTGAGTACTGTCCTGTCAAGCACTTGTGTACTTAGCTCTGCTATCAACAAACTGCAGACAGTCCATCTTGCTGGAGCCTTTATTGATGCTGGGGATTTTAATCACTGCAATTTAAGACCTGTATTGCCAAAATTCCAACAGCATGTGTCCTGTTTCACTAAAGACACAAAACACTGGATCATGTATATACAAGTATGGCTGATGCTTACAGAGTCACTCCCCACCCCACCCCGGACAGTCGGACCATCTCTCTTTGTTCCTGCTGCCCAAGTACTCGCCAGTCATCAAATGTGTGAAACCTACAATCAGGACTGTTAAAGTCTGGCTGAATGAGGTTGACGCCTCTCTCCAGCAGCAGTTCTCACATACAGACTGGAGTGAAATTGCTGCTCAGGCCACCACTGACTCAGTCTCCATCAATACCTACACCAACTCTGTTCTTGACCACATCAACAGGTGTGTGGATCGGGTGACCACACAAAAGAACATCATAGTGTCCCCCAATCAGAAGCCCTGGATGAACCAGGATGTCTGTCTTCTGCTCAAAGTACACAACACAGCATTCAGGTCTATAGACCGGGAGCCCTACAACGTTAGGGGGGGGGGGCAAACATGTATACAAACAGCAGATCAAGGAACACTTAAACTTTGCTGAACCCCGACACATGTAGCAAGGGATTCAGGCCATCGCTGACCTCAAACCACCTAGTGGAGCACCTCCAACCAGTTCTGCTTCACTCCCCTATGAGCTAAACCTCTTCTACACTTGTTTTGAGAAGGGGAACATAGAGCCCATGCTTAAGGCACATCTATTACCAGGTGAACAGACACTAACACTTTACACCTCTGAAGTGTGTGCTACTCTGGGTAGGGTGAATGCACTAAAAGCAGGCCCTGAGGGGATCACTGGCTGTGTACTCAGAGCATGCTTAGGTTTTCACAGGCATCTTCAATCTGTCCCTGTTCTAGGCAACTGCCCCTATGCTCTTCAAGTCTGCTACCATCATGCCAGTGCCAAAGCACTCCGCTGCAACAGAACATCACCCCTGTCATCGCAAAGTGCGTCCCCACCCATATATTAAAGCCTTTAATAAACATTTACATTTACATTTGCGGCATTTAGCCATAGTTTATGGTTCATGGTTTATGGCATTTAGCCATAAACCATACCATTTTGCCTGAATCGCTGACATAGGTCAACCAAGGACGCAATTTCCACTGTCCTTCATTTTGCAATGACTCACCTGGACAACCCAGTTACTTATGCCCGGATGTTGTTTGTTGATATCAGCTCAGCTTTTAACACAGTTAGCCCTCACATGCTAATCCGGAAGCTGAAACAGCTTGGCATCAGCACACATCTGTTTAACTGGACCCAGGACTTTCTTACGAACAGACCACAGTCTGTTCTACTGAACACCTTTACCTCCTCCAGTCTCACCCTCAGCACTGGGGTTTCTCAGGGATTTGTATTGTCCCCTCTCCTATACTCCCTTTTCACCCATGACTGCATACCTGCCTATGCCTCAAACAGCATTGGTAAGTTCGCAGATGACACCACAGTGGTAGGCCTGATCAGGGGTAATGATTAGAGGGCATACAGGGAGGAGATCCAGCACCTAGTAGCATGGTGTGAGGACAATAACCTGAAACTCAACAACAAGAAGATGAAAGAGGTCATTGTGGCAATCATGCACCTTTTTCATGTCAACGGAGCTGCTGTTGAGCGTGTACCCAGCTTTAAGTTCTTAGGAGTCCACATCTCCGACAGAAAACTATGAACAGCTGATTATCATACAATATTAACAATACAATACTGCATTGTAACTTTCTGTGTATTTTGCACTGCCTATCCACTCACTTTTATCATTGCACTACTGTATATTTATTCTGTATATACTGTATCATACATACATACATTCATACTGGTAAATAACCATATCATGCCATTTGAGTATATTATCTTTTGTCATGTCTACTTATGCATAATATTTGACCACTGCAGACCAGGAACATCCCACAAGAGCTGAAGTTTTGGAGATTCTCTGACCCAGTCTTCTAGTCATTATAAATTGGCTCTAACACATCAACAACAACATTGAATACATAATGTTGACTTGCTGCCTAATAAATCTCACAAACTAACAGGTGCTATGCTGAATGTTATAATCAGTTTTATTTATTAAATGGTCATAATGTTATAATGTTATGCCTGGTTTTATATATATATATTCTTTGCTCAAATATAAAAAAAATATATATATAAAATAAAATAAAAATTTTTAATCACAAAACATTGGTTACATTGATGCACGTCTCCAATTCGCCATGATGCACACATCCGGCAATTAAAACTGTCTGGAAACCGAAAAAGTTCCGTTTCGTGTCGATTTACGTAATTTAAAACACCATAATAACATTTATTTTTTACGAGCTGCACAGTATTTTTTACAAGCTGCACTGTCATCTGAAAATGTACATTCTGGGCTGTTTGAGCAACTGGCTCAGTGCAAAAAAGGAGAAGTAACGGATACCTGGTATTTCTATATACAACATTCAAATCTGTAAAGGGTCTACTTTTATTGTATGCACTCAAAGACACATAAATAAAACAACCGGAATTTTAGTGAATACTTGCCTCACAGATATAATAAATATATTGACAGAAAGCTCAAAATGTCTTTTAAATAAACAAATGTTCTCTGATTATGTAATCCGTATGAAAGTTAGAAGAGGTGCAGTTTCTCTGGTATAACCTCATTAACCATCCCTGTCGAAACAAAGCAAAGTTTCCGATTGGTGTCATGATGATTTTAGTATTTTAAAACACCACAATTATTTTAAAACATTTACAAGAATATTTTTTCTTCATGTTTTATATTGAGTTTACTAATAATAAACATACATTTGCATAAAGCATAAATATTTGTCCATGGTCATGTTGATTAGAGTATTAAAACCTTGAAAAGAAAACAGATAAAAATGTACGGTTACGTTTGTTTAATGCTGAGTTAACGCATGACAAGCATGCCATTATTCGCCATTAAATATTTTGAATCGATTGACAGACCAGCGTGACACTCAAACAGGTAGTATAAATAGCTAGTTTTTACTTAAGTACAAGTCAGAGCCTAAACATCTTTACTTTAACCTGAATAAAAAGTATAGTCAGTACTTTTATCTTTTACTAGTGTATTTTAAAACATGAGTATCTGTACTTCTAAAGTGAATGTTGTGTGTACCTTTGCCACCTCTGGTCAGTTGAACGTCTTCAACCTAAATTATTTACCTCAATTAACCTTGAGATGATATTTTAGACCAAGCTAATGTTTAATGCTTCATTTATGCAAAAGGTTTGTCTTTTAAAACAGCTTTTGTTGCTGTTGCTGTAGGCAGTCTGGCCTCGTTTGAATTCCAAATGTCTTTTTCAAATTTACCACACACTTGGGACATTGTTTATGTGTGTGTGTGTGTGTGTGTGTGTGTGTGTGTGTGTGTGTGTGTGTGTGTCGATTTCAGGGCTGTGGCCTCGTAACTGTCCATGCACATAAATCCAAGTTTGAAATATCCCTTGCTGTATTTACAGATTTTATGCCTTGTCTTGTGATTTTCTTTTATTGGCAATTTTGAATGATTTTTAAGCATTCTAAAGCTGGAAGTACTTTGATGCTTGCAGTATAACGTAACTAACAGTGTAGCTCTCACATGCTAAAGTACACTATACAGACAAAAGTATTGGGACCTGCCCTTTCCAGCCATGTGTTTCTTTACTAAACTGTTACCATAATTGTACAGGATGTTGTTAGGATTAAATATTCTCTACACGTGAGCTAAGAAACCAAACCTTTTCCAGAATGACAATGCCTCTGTGCAGAAAGCTAACTGGTTTACATAGGTTTAAGTGTAAAATCTTGATTGACCTGCCATGAGCTCTGACCTCTGACATCTGACCTCGACTCTATTGAGCACCCTTGGGATGATTTAGAAAGCTGACAAGAACCCAGTTCTCCGCATGATACATCAGTCCCTGACTTTACTAATACCCTTGTGGCTGAATAAGGTCAAATCTCCACAACCACTCTACAGAATCTAGTGGAACATCTTCGCAGAAGAGTGGGGGTTACTATAACAGCAAATAGGGACAAATTGTGGAATGGGATGTTAATAAAACACATACCAAACATCTTATGGTCTAATGTCCATAAACATTTGTCCATACAGTGTACATTCAAACAGCAGTTTAAAATGCTAGGTGTCATTTGATTAGTTTAAGCTTGAGAGTTAGCTGATATAATAGAGAAAAGAAAGGTAGATATGTTGTGTGTTCAGGGGACTAAGTGGAAAGGGAGTAAGGCCACGAACATCCGAGGTGGCTTTCGATATTTGAGAGAGTTCCTGATGTGGTGATGAAAGTGACGCTTGAAGTTGAAGTGGTGATGATAAATGTCTTTACTGCCTATGCTAAAACTCTGTAGTCAGTTAGATAGAGTGGTGGAGAGTGTACCTAGGAATAAAAGATTGGTGATTGGGGCAGCTTTCAAGGAAACAGAGTTGCTAAGCAGGTGATGAGAGAGGAATGTGGAAGGGCAGATGGTAATGGATTGTGCAAAAAGGATTGAATTGGCAGTGGTAAATACATATATGAATACAAATGCAAGATAAGCATAGGGGGTGCAAAAGAGTGGAGGAAGGGGCACACTATATTCTATGTAGAAGATGCAACCTGAAGGAGATTGGAGACTGTAAGGTGTTGGTCTGTAGGATGGTTTTGGAGGTAAAGAAGATGAGAAGGAGGGTGAAGACTGAAAAAAGATTAGATAGTGGAAACTGTAGGAGGAAGACTGTAGCGAGAGATTCAGAGAAGAGGTCAGACAGGGGCTCACCGGTAGTGCTGGATGATGGCAATTACTGCAGAAGTGATAAGGGAGACAGCTACAAAGGTACTTGGTGTGACATCTGTAAAAAGAAAGGAAGACAAAGAGACATGTTGGTGGAATGAGGAAGTGCAGGAAAACATGAGAAGAAAGAGTTTGGCGAAACAGGATTGGGATTGGCAGGAGTAGAAGATGATGCGACATCAGGTGAAGAGGGATGTGGCAAAAGCAAATGAAAAGTCATACGAGGAGCTGTATGAGAAGTTGAACACTAAGGAAAGAGAAAAGGATTTGTACCGACTGGGCAGGCAGAGGGACCGTGCTGGGAAGGATGTGCTGCAGGTTAGAGCGATATAAGATAGAGATAGAAATGTGTTGACTAGTAAGTAGAGTGTTTTAAGAAGGTGGAGGGAGTATTTTGAGCAGCTGATGAACGAAGTAAATGAGAAAGAGAGGGTTGGATGTTGTGTAGGTGGTGAAGCAGGAAGTGGATATGATTAGTAGGGAGAAAGTGAGAGCAGCTATTAAAAGGATGAAGAGTGGAAAGTTGGTTAACTCAGATGACATATTAGTAGAAGCATGGAGATGTTTAAGAGACATGGCAGTGAAGTTTTTACCCAGATTATTTAACAAGATTCTGGAAGGTGAGAGGGTGTCTGAGTGGAGAATGGAGAAGAAGTGTACTGGTACAGATCTTTAAGAATAAGGGAGATGTGCAGACCTGTAGTAACTACAGGGGTATAAAGTTGATCAGTCACACCATGAAGTTATGGGAAAGAGTAGTGGAAGCCAGGCTAAAAGAAAAGTTGACCATCTGTGAGCAACAGTATGGTTTTATGCCGAGGAAGAGCACCAGAGATGCCTTATTTGCTTTGAGAATGTTGGTTAAGAAAGTATAGAGAAGGTCAGAATGAGTTGCATTGTGTGTTTGTGGATTTAGAGAAAGCGTACGACAGGGTGGAGAGATGAGTTGTGGTACTGTATGAGGAAGTCTGATGTGTCAGAGAAGTATGTGGGTGGAGTGGGTGTGGCAGGAGTGATCTTTGATAGAAGGGTATCTGCAAGAGTGAAAAGAAACTGTGGCTGTGGTGAGACCTGCTCTGTTGTATAGTTTAGAGACAGTGGCATGGACATGGGGTATAGAAGAATGCTGAGGATAGAGTTGCCAGGAAGGAGGTAAAGAGGAAGTCCAGTGAAGAGGTTTATGGATGTGGTGAAAGAAGACATGCAGGTAGTTAGTTGGAAAGAGGGAGATGTAGAGGACAGGGGAGTATGGAGATAAATGATCTGCTAACAAGAACAGCCAAAAGAAGAAGAAGTTTGCTGGATCATTTAGAGTTGCGGGATTAGTTTAAGTTTACTCGATCTTATCTTGTGCTTTGACAGGCATGCTGTGATAGTTTGAATATCTTAGACTAGACTATCTAGATACTTTAGACTGATGAGGTAAATTTAGGATAGTTACATTAATTTATGCCTGCAAGCTTCCTTTGAATGTACTGAATGATCTTAGATGGATTAGTTTGGTAGCTGTTGCTGGATTACAGAAGAATTGACAGATTATTTGAGGTTTACTCTATTAAGATTAGTCTGGTAGATAGATTACTTTTAGCATGTGACTACAAGACTAGCTTTCTCTTCAAGCCAATCAAGCACTTTTATGAGCTTAAGATTGTTAAACACAGTTTTGTGAGAAGCATTTACATCATTAGCAGTGAGAAATGTTTAACATGACATAATTTCCTGGGTGCCTTATTTTTATCTGTTTTTTTTTATTTTATTTTATTTGTCCTGATTATTGATTATGATGACGTATTTTACAGGAGTTTATATCGATATTTGCACATATATGTATGTAACTTTCACAATATTTAACCACAGAGATGAGAACGAGAGAAAGAAGAGAAAGAGATTGAGAGAGAAAGGAAGAGAAAGCGAGAGAGAGAAAAAGAGGCATCATGTTAGAAAAAAGAAAAAAGACACAATTTGCTGAATAGAAACTATTAGCTATTCATGTTGGTGGTTTTTCTTTTCTTTGCCTATCTTGTTGTCAAAATAAAGAGGAAGTTGGCAGAAGCTCAGAGCTCCAGTTACAGAGCTCACACACAATACCAGTTTATGTAGTTTTTTTCTCTGCTTTTGCTCACTGAGTACCTTTTTGAGTTGGGAATAAAAGAGCATTACATCATTCTGGCCCTGGAGGACTGAACATAGCTACTTACCCGGCGCCGATGCCACTGCTTCAGGTCAGAGGGTCTACTTCTGTGATGGGAAAAAAACATGTGAATGTTGAATGAAATACACTATTTAAACAAAAGTTGGTCGACACCAGTGCTTTTTTGAACATCCCATTCTACGTTTAATTCCCTCTTCTGTTGTAATAACCACCTATCTTCTAAAAAGACGTTCCACTAGATTTTAGAATGTGTTTATGGGTATTTGTGGTTATTCAGCCACAAGGGTGTTAATAAAGTCAGGTACTGATGTAGAGTGAGGAGGCCTGTATAACAGGCTATTTAAGATCTTTCCCTACTACCTATGTCAATTAAATCTTTATGGAGCTTGCTTTGTGCACAGGTGCATTGTCCTTCTGGAACATAATTTGGTTCAAGTGAAGGGAATATTTAATGAGACCTTCTATGCAATTGTGTGCATCTAAATTTGTGGTAACAGTTTGGGGAAGAACCCATATGGCTGGAAAATCCAAGTGTACCAATACTTATTTTCCGGACTATAAGCCGCTACTTTTTTCCCCACTTTTTGAACCCTGCGGCTTAAACAATGAAGCGGCTAATTTATGGATTTTTCGTGGGTTTTCCCAGTTTCACAAGCTTCAAGCCAAAAAATGAGCCCCATAACATCAGACCAGTGACATTGCCGAATAGGTTCAGGTGAACCATTAAAACTCTTTATATTAAATCAGATGCGCTCCCACTGAATCAGGCTGCACCAAATCATAAATATGGATGATGTTCCTCTGACGTTTGACCTGCCGCTCACTCGGACTGTCTACAGGAAATGCGAATCATTCGTCACACTGAAAACAACCGGGCATGAAAAAACGCACTTCACCTGTGTTCTGAGCTGCACAGCATCGGGAGAAAAGCTTCACCGATGGGGATTTTTGAACACACGACAATGCCAAAAGATAAACTCCCGAGAGAAATAGTTGTGAAAGGAAGGAGGAAGACAGTGAACAATGACTTTCTTGGTAGGCTACTGTTTAGATACAAGCCGTGTAACAGACACTGACTTTCCTTAAAGCCTGTGTAAAGTTCATTTGATTCAATGTAGACCTGCGGTTTACAGACAGGTGCGGTGTATTTATGTTTAAAATAAAAATCTTTGTAAAATTCAGTGTGCGGCTTATATTTGGGTGCGTTTAATAGTCCAGAAATTACGTTAGTTCTATTTACACCTTCTGTCCTATTTCTCAGTACATCCATAAAAGAATGAAACACAATAAACTAACTATATGGATTCCTAACATTTTACTGTTTGATGCTTATATAATGATTTAAGGTTCTCAAAATTTTAAGATTGTTTCGAGGCATTGTTTTAATAAAACATGTCCCCTTTAAAAGGCACAAAATTATTCTAGCACTCCCTGACTAACACCACTAATCCACCTCGGGGTCATGAGGCGAATAATGTCTGTCTCTGTCACACACTCTCTTTTACACTCCTTCTGGCTCTGTCTTCACCTCTGTCTCTTTTTCTGTCTGTTTGTCTGTCTGCCTGTTGCCTCCACTCTCTATCTCTCACCACATTTTTCTTTTTATTCTCTGTCCTCATATGTTTCATCTTTTCTGTTTCTCTTTCTCTGTCCATCCCACTTTTTTTGTATCACTCTTATTTTCTTTAACCCACATATTTTTTCATCTGACTGTATCTGTCTTTATTCATCTGTTTCTTGTTCTCTGTTTTAAGTCTCTGCAAATCTTTTTTCCATATTCTCCTTTTTCATTCTCTCTTTTTCTATCTTTTTTCTTTTCTCTGCATTTCCCTCCTTCTGTCTCTCTCTTTCAACTGCTGTCTATCTGTCTCTCCATATATTGCTTCCGCTTCTTCCCTCTTTCTCTCCGTTTCTGCCGGCCTTCTTTCATCACTGTCTTACTCTTTCTGTCTCTTTCTGTCTTTTACTGTGATCTGTTCTTCTTTCTAGTTTTCTAAGTCTGTCTCTCACTCTAAATCCATGTTACTTTTTCTCTTTTTCTCTTCTTGCCTCTGCAGCAAATCAGGACTGGATGCACTGTATGTGTGGGAGTATGTGTTTTTAAGTGAGTGATAGGCTAACAGAGCGTCCAGGCTGATCCCTGATCTCCTGCTACATTTGCAAAGATATACATTTCCTCCCATTTGTCCATCCACTCACCCCATTATTCCATTGTGGCATTAATGTGAATGCTGACTTCCGAAACATGAACATCAGGAGGACAAAGGGAGAAAAGTGGAGGAATATAAATGGAGAAGGAAGTAAATCAGGCGCAGGGTTCAGTGTCAGTGGAAGATGGAAAAACCTAGAGAAGATATAATAAGGTTTAATAAGGCTTTGGCTATCTGACACACACACACACACACACACACACACACACACACACACACACACACACACACACACACACACACACACTGCTTCTTCACATAGTGTCTATGTTGGAATGTAAAATGCAATACACTATTTACTATCATTCAAATAACCATATGCAGATTATGTGTATGGCTTTAAATCATATTAACATAGTTGTAAGTCATATCACAAATCATAATATATTGTATATATGGATATTGCAAATCAAAATGGCTCTAAATTATTTAATAATATAAAACAAATCATATCATCCCTGAATTATATTATACCGAAGTGGCTCTAAATTTTATGTTCAGGTTTTTATTGTGAATGTGATCTTTTTAAACGGTTTAGTTGCATGTGTAAGAACTTTTAGAATAATAAAATAAATAAGATTTAAATAAAAAATATTTAAATAACATGGAATGATTATATCTATGATATAAACATTGAATGTCTTGTATTATTTTCAATTTGTATTATGATATTACAAAATAATTATTTTTACAACTATATTTGTTGTAAATTTTGTGTGTAAATTCTTTTTTCTCTGCAAAACATGTCATATTTTTGTTAGTCATGTTTCACATAAACGTTCAGCATAAACAGTTAAATTAAAGATAAATAAATCATCATAGTTAATATTTTATTTTTCCATTAAATCTTTATATTATTATTGCTCTAAATTTGGCCCAGATCTTATTATATATCACACAGTAGCAAAGGTTTTTCTGATGTTGTACTGAACTGAGCCAATAGGATGGGGCTATTTTGATCATGTGATTTGAAGGTCACTAATTGGCATCTAATTATGTTCCTTTGCTTAATTGAATCATTAAGCTTTATAAACACCACAGTAGCAAAAAATATCACAATGAATGTGGATTATTTACCTAAAAAAACATTAGCATGGAGCCTGAAATTAAAGACAGAGGGAAGAAGAAGTCAGGAGTAAATTTATTTTGTAGCTAGTCTGTCTTCTCCACACCGAGCCCTAGCTGCTACCTACATGTAAAATAATTGAACACAAAGCTAAAGCTTAGAACATTTGGCTTTTTTGCAAGTAATAAACACCGATGGTGTATAATATATGTGTTTTGTCTCTGTCTCGTAGCGGATTTAAAGGCCAGTATTTACTGAAGAGTACTGGATGAGGCATAGGTGGCTCACGGGTGATTTGTTATTATTTGGCCAATGTGCAATATACAGCTGGGATTGGTTTATTAGGCACTGGGTGTGTGTGTGTGTGTGTGTGTGTGTGTGTGTGTGTGTGTGTGTGTGTGTTTACGATGACAGTGTTAATCAGGTGTTTATCTCTAATGCTGTTAATGTTGTGGGTGAAATAACACTATTTTGTATTAATTAGTGCTGTTTATCTGGTTATAGAAAATGAGGCAATTGTTACAGAAAGACTCTGTTTTAAAAACAAATACTATTACATTCACATCTATGTACACACAAAGAAGAACACACACACACACACACACACACACACACACACTTTGCAGCGTCAGCAAGTCTGCTTGAGAGAATTATCTGAGAGCATAGACTCATTCATGAAGTGCATTTTAATTCTTTAATACCATTAAAGTCTTTCTTCTTCTGTTGAGTGCTTTGTCATGATAACGTGTGTGTGTTGTGTTACCTGATCAGAATATCAGTCAAGGTTTGGTACAATGAGGTTGAGTTTAAGTCTGGTAAGAGGATAAGTAATGCTTTGTGATTTGCCGCTCTGTGACTAACTAGCAAGAGACAGACGCTGAGTGTGTTACACAATACATCACTACTTTACAATGCATTATGTCATACAATGTAGTACCTCATACATTACTTCTAATAAGCACTTATTTCTTCTTACCTAAACCTAACCCTTTCTTTCCATCTATTTTCCCTTACTCCATCTGTCTTATCTATTTAACTCTCCATTCATTCATCTGTACTTGCATTTTATTTATTGATTGATAACTTGATACTACAGAGTATATTAATAATTACACCCATCTATCTATTTATCCATTTCTCCCTGCATCCATCCATTCATTCCTCCAACCAACCATTTATACCTTCTCATGTTCATATGTCCTCTGTCTTATCCATCTATTTTTTTTTTCAGCCATCCACCTGTCTAGAAAGACCAATTTCTTTAGTTTACCAGCATACATCCTTCAGGGTATTCATTTATCTCCTCTTTCATCCATTTGTTCATCCAACCATCTATCCGTTATCCAGCCATTCATCCATCCACAAATCCAGATACATTCCTTCATCTATCTATTCATCCATCAAATGTTTAATCCATCCACACTCATACATGAATTGCTCCATCCATCCATTCATTCATCCATCAATCCATCCATCATCCATCCATCCATCCACACATCTATTCATGTATCCTATCTGATCCCTCCTTTTATCAAATTAAATACATTTACCAAACAGCTTAAGGAAAATGGTTCCATCTATCCAACCATCCATTCAGCCTTCTATCTATCTATCTATCTATCTATCTATCTATCTATCTATCTATCTATCTATCTATCTATCTATCTATCTATCCACCCAAGGAGGAGTTCCAGTTATAAACACTGAGGTTTGCCATACAGATATGAGGCATAGATGTAAGTTGGCTCCACCCTGCACACCACTGTATCTGTCCCCTCATTAACTGTGTGTGTGTTTAAACAGTGCTGTGATAACTTCAGTGTGTGTGCAGATCATTAAAGTGCAATCAATTTGACATTTATATCCAACGTGCAAACGAGGCGAAGATCAGAGCACAAGCCACAAATCATCCATCAGTGTAACAACATTCTTTAAATAAAATCCTACTTCCATCACAAATAACACAGATTGTCGAAGCGTGTACATTGAGATATTTATAGGTAGTTTATGAAAACATCAAATGAAACAGCATCAGTAATCAGAGTCTACATTTGTTATAAATTAAATTATGAACTATGAATTTCAAATTAAGTGTGTTAAGCTTATCCATCAAATCATTGTCAACAGAACACATGGAATGAAAAATTACTGTGTTAACATTTCCTGTGTACATTGCCATACATCACAATTTTACAACCACAGTGTAGTTCTTTTGGGCTTTATTCAATTAATATAAAATATCTAACTAATTATAATGTGCTGATTCAATATTTAATTTGAAAACCTAATTACAAATATGGAAGGCATTTTATTTAATTAAACCAAATTTGCAAAGATTAATGTCATAATTAACCATGACTTCATGCAGCAATACTTTGCTTATAATAATTCTATTCCTGTTTGGATCATTTTTGGATAATTTTCTCTTCTGTTTTTTTCTGTTTATATTTTTATGTATTTTTGTATAAATGCATTGAATAAAAATCTTGCCTCAGATTTTTTTTTTACTCAAGAAAATTCTAGAAGACATGAACTCCATGTACAGTATGTGATTTTCAGGAATCTAAATGGCACACCTAAAAAAAACCATTGTATGCATAATTGGTGTGTAAACCAAACTTCACCTAAATAAAAAATATTTTGTATTGTGTTTTTGTCTGATCTACCGTATACCTACCCTAGATCATCCGGACTCCCTACTGCTCCGGTGTTTTTCTGTGATCCTGTACTCCTCGTTATGCTTCTAGAGATGCTTGTTACATCATTTCCTGTACTAAAGTTTCTGAGTCTCCTTTGTTTGTCTCTTCAAAGATAAATAAACTATACCTTGTTTTACTCTCGGTTTCTGCCGTGACAGCTTTTAACATGGACATTGTCTTAGAGCGGTATGGGCTTTTTTTTTTTTACAGAATTAAACAGATTACAAATATATATTTGAGCAAGCCAGTGGCAATGGTGGAACAGAAAAACTCCCTGAGATGAGAAACCATTCCCATATGGGTGCCACTAAATATCCATTCTTGATAGTTCTATCATTGCTGAATTTATCGGCAATTCACTGATGGAGACTCGAGTGCAAAACTGTTCATGGCAGCTGTAGCTCTAATCCACTGAAGCAGAATGTTTATACTAATATTAGTCCAAATTCATTTTTATGATTAACTGAGTTTTACACTCCACAGCATCTCATGGGTTTTTATGCTTTTATGTGGATCCATTATCAGGTAAGAGAGAGAGAGAGAGAGAGATGAATTATTGTCATGCTTACTACAAGGACTATAGTCACAGCATCCAAACCTCCACTTTTTTAAAAATAGCGATCCCTTCAGATCTGCTTCTCTAACAAAAAAGGTTATTTTATAACTGTAGGGTTTTGTAAGAAAAAGATCTGCCCCTTGCTGTAGTCTTTACTATTCAAGGTACCAAAAAATAACCTGTACCTTTTGATCACAGTAGGCAGGTCATAAGAGACCAAAATATTTGCTCAATTAGTCATGTGTCATATTTTGTAATTAATGCAAAAAAGTACATTTACAAATAAACATAAGTTACACTGCTGATTTGGAATAAGGACTTTTACTGTATTGATAAAAATTGTTGCATGTAAAGGTGGAAATGCTGAGTAAACTCCTAAGAAAAGAGCTTTTACTGAGTCTGTAATCTGGAAGAACACCAAACACACACAGTTTATAAACCAGGGAGTTTCCTGCACCACACACAGCTTACTGAGCTCCAGAGATTTCTACACAAACACACACACACACACACACACACACACACACACTCTCACACACACACATATATATCCTGATCATCCAGTTGTACCCCACCCTCTCTCTTGTGCGTTCTCTCTTTCTACCTCTCTCATCCCATCACTAAGTTCCAGGCCTGAAATTACAGTGCACTCAGTACTGGAGGATAAACATCTGCTGTAAAAATAAACCAGGAGACTGAGTGATGAAAACAAGCGCTGAAAGAAAAAGGAAGAGTCAGGCCAGGATTATTTTAAGAGCTTCCCTCCAGGAGACATCTCTTTCCTGACGATTCTAGGGTGATCATGTTTGATGTGTGTATAAATATGTATCGTGGTGTACAGGCGAGACCTGATGCCTGGCATGAAGGGTGTAATTATTCACGCAAAATTACTGGACACCACAAATGAAAGGATTAGTAAAAGAAAGCACAATTCTTCACTCTGGAAAAATCCTCAACATTTTGTCAGTGCTTAATAAAAATGACGGGTGTATGTGGCATGCAATCGAGGTGAAAATGCTTAACTCTACTAACATGTCCATGTTTACCAAATACTAACAGGATTTAGCCAAATGGGCTTCAAAGGAATGACCAACATTGAATTATATAGTCTGTTGGAAATTTCCAACAAAGAGAAGGCAGGAATACAAACTTGGTTGACCTTGAACCTTTACCATTTAGCCTTACTGAATTGACTTCTATAAGTTTTCGAGTCTAATTCAGATCGAAACTGATTATTATAATTTTTTTGGTTAATTTTGATTTGGTTTTCCACATTCAACCATTGTTGTTAGAAATACAAAATAGTTAAAAGCAAAACAAACTTTATTACATTGAACAATAAAGGTTCTTTCGGCTTCTCCCATTAGGGGTCGCCACAGCGGATCCTCCGCACGTTTGATTTGGCACATGTTTTACGCTGGATGCCCTTCCTAACGCAACCCTCCCCAATTTATCCGGGCTTGGGACCGGCACTGAGAGTGGCTGGGGATGGTCCTCTGACCCGGGAATCGAACCCGGGTCGCAGCGGTGGGAGCGCTGCGTCTTAACCACTAGACCACCAGGGGACCTTATTACATTGAACAATAATCAACCCGAATTCAG
Organism: Silurus asotus; assembly: GCA_024362625.1. Taxonomy (NCBI): domain Eukaryota; kingdom Metazoa; phylum Chordata; class Actinopteri; order Siluriformes; family Siluridae; genus Silurus; species Silurus asotus. Next base: position 41,318 of record MU551534.1, read on the forward strand.
TGCCGAATAAATTATTCTATAGTTACATTAATAGCTAGTTTTATATATATAGTTTTTCAGAATTTATTTAATTTTATCTCAATTATTGAACACATATGATTTCGGCAACTCTGTTCCTTGATTCCGTTTAACAGGGCGCATTCATCTGTATGAGTCAGTTTACTTTCTCCCTGGAGTAAATTAGAGAGAAATTAGCTGATGAATACACATTTAAAAAAAGACCTGAGAAGTGGTAGCTCAGTAGTTAATGTGCAGGTGTTTAGTTTGAAAGGTTGTCAGTTCAAATACCAACACCATCAAGCTGCCATTGTTGGGCCTCGGAGGAAGGTTCTTTACCCCTGTCTTCTCAGTGTATTAATGAGATAATTGCAAGTAGATCTGGACAAAGGCATCTGCTAATTGGTATAAATATGAATGACCCAAAACATGCTGTATGTATAATGATAATGGCAGCATAAAATAGAAACATTTGGCTGTATAACATGAAATGTTCCTTCATCATAGTGAGCTTGAGGTAATCAGGGTTTTTATTTCTGTCCATTTCTGTCCTCCAATCTGGAGGTTGTACATTGTGAGATTAAAGAGGTTAAAGGTTAAAGTGAAAGCAGGTTTTATCTGTTATACTCTAATTTATCAGTGATACATGCCGTAGCATAGCTTTATGCATAATTAACCATCAATAATAAATTGGCATAGATCAATGATCAAGTGAAAATACATTCCTGGAAGATGTCCAATGTACATTTAAAAAAATCTATTTTTATTTAACACATATCTTTCCTCATAATTAGCTAATAACAACATATAAAAACATGTAAAGCTTCTGAATATGGTATTTATACATGAATGGTTTTAAACAATGTACATCAAAATGTATTTTTTTTTTAACTAAATACCTTAACTTTAAATGAATCATAATACAGCAGCCACACCATTTATCAAAATAACCTACTTTATTTTTTTATTTTAAAAATCCTTAAAAATCCTTGTACACGAGAGCATAAAATGTCATTGCAAACCTTCCATCAATTGACGTATTTGATCTGTTCCTTCACTATTACTCTGAATCAGTTGATTAATTTAGCAATGTGTAATAGCAACAGCAATTTGCTATTGCAAGTTACATACAGTATCTACATACATAATCCCTGTGATCTCCCAGATGAAGTTAAACTGTTGGTTTGTAATGAACAGTTTAATGTTTAAGAGTTTGCGATTGCCTCGTAAATGTATCCTAATTAAATTACTTGGTGTTTGGTAATGAAGAGCTACTTTGCATCAGCACCACTGACTCAGTGACAAACAAGTCATAAGGAAACATCTGATGGCACCTGCATTCATAGCAACTAGTTTCTAGCTAATTGATAAATAAAAATATTCAATGATTGTACACCTATTTGAAAGCTGGTAGCCTGCATGCTTCTTACCTTCACCACCTTCTTTTCAATTTTCTGTTCTGATCTTAATAAGTCTGGGCAAACTACTGAGTCAGCAACAATCAGAAGCTGAATTTTTATATTCTGTAGACTTGAAATACATATTTTAAGTACATGTATCATAAATCCTACCCTTTACTGCAAAGAAAATATTTCACTGTGCTGTAATATATATGTGACAAATAAAGGCTATTCATTCATCCCCTGATGGAAAATTTGTACACGGACTCATTCACTCACTCACGAATCACTTTATACTTTGTACTCTGTATTAATTTGTGTGTGTGTGTGTGTGTGTTCGTGTCAGTGACTGTTAAGTAACTTAATGCCTAAATGACTGACTTCTCTCAGGGATGATAAGGATGAGGAGATTAAAGAGAGTGAACCACACTGAGATCACTCACTTCAGATTCGTGTGTGTTGGTGGTGAGGGTGAATGTAGGAAGAGATGATGGGACTTCCCCATTTATTCCTCAGTTATCACAAATATCAAACCACTTAAAGCCAAACATTGCTTTGACATCAGGACTTCAGTGGATTGTACAACAAACATGGCTGTTTAACATCTCAATAATAATCTTTGACATCATCACCACAGATTCAGTGTCCAAATACAACACATTTAATTCAGTTCAGTTGTAGAGACTCTGGTTTCAGGGATTTTGAAACTATCCAGTCAGCAGCTTAAACAACGCTTTCCAAACGAGGGATGTGAACTGAGGACTTCGGTCCGACAATATTTCTTCTGGGAGGCCATAATTGCGAAACGCTTGTTGGCCAAGTAATTCAGATGTTTCTCTAGCTGTGGGCAGACCTCGGAAGGGAACCAATCTGCAGGCTTTAGAGAGGCGATCCACAGTTGGCAGGATGCAGGTGTGGCCATCCGAGTTAGGCAGATCGGTGACAAAATCAATCCCTATATGGGACCAAGCTCATCGTGGGATTGGTAGGGGAACCAGTTTCCCACATATAAATGGTGAGATGTTTCTGAAATGGCACAGACAGAACAGCCCTCTGGCCAGTGCCACCACTCTTCCAGAGCCAGTTTGATGGCCTGAAGTTTACAATTCCCAATGTCATAGTTTTGTTCCGCAGACGAGAGTTTCCTGGAGAGGAAGTCACAGGGTTGTAGTCGTGGAGGGTTACCCGTATGTTGGGATAGGGCTTCTCCTACACCTGTGGATGAGGTGTCCACCTCAGTACGAATGGGAACTGGGGATCCAGGTGTCGGAAAAGAGGTGCGGTACTGAAGACTGCTGGAGAAATGGAAAGCTTATACGGCATGACCTTGCATTCATTGTGCCCCGAAGAGGTGATGAATGCAGTCTTCCACTCATCGCCCTTACACACAGATTGTAAGTGCTACAGAGGTCTAGTTTGGTGAACTCTAAGGCTTTATGGAGAATTTCTAGGGTGGCTGGGACCAGGTAAGAAAGTTGTGCAATTCAGGAGTTGAGAATACGATAATCAATATATGGCCGAAGACCCCAATCCTTTTTGGAAGCTGGAAGCCGCCGAAGAAGAGGATGGAGTGATAAGGCTTCCTGAACGTAGCCCTCCATTGCCGTGCCCTCTGGGATGGATAGCAGGTAGATTCAACCCTTTGGCAGTTTGGCACCTGGCATTAGGTCAATAGCGCAAAAAAACTAAGGGGTAGGCAAGTGGCCATTTTAAATGATTGTAAATGCACTCACTGCACACACACACCCAAACCATGTGTAAATGTGCTTTGTAGCATAACATTTATAATACCTATTTACAGTACAGACAGAAAGATCATTTTGCACAGACAAGTTCCTAGATAAACAAAGCTTTACCACACACACACACACAAACGCCACACACACACAATAGTCACATTTTCTGAGCGCTCTATTCATCTGCTGGGTGTGTTTCACCTCCAGGGTGATCGTAATGAATTAAACAGATCATAATACATAGCACAGAGCCAGGTAGCGAGTGAGACATCAGGAGCTTTTAGGCTTTACTTTTATTCTTCGGAGTCCCACAGGTGATTAATCAAAGGCAGTTTATTTTGCACTGTAGCACACCAAGCCGTGTGTGTGTGTGTGTGTGTGTGTGTGTGTGTGTGTGTGAGATATTCACTAAATGAATGTCATGGTCTTTAAAAATGTAGACAAAAATCCTTTACCACATTACAAAAACACTAGCAGGAACACTAACACTAACACTAACAGAAATTTCGGAACACATTTCATGGCCTCCTTATTAATTTCAGTAGTCACATTTTCTTAATTAAGATGATCGCAGTGTAAAATTGCATTTTTCAGTTTTATAACTCATGCTTCTGTATAAAGTGTATTTTTCAGCATTTTTTGCTGTGTCCTCAAAAATACTCTTGTCCCATCAATCTTCAGTCACGTCCCATTTCTATGCAGAGATTTTCAGACAATTTAAATGACCTCAGACAGAAAAACCAACTGGGCTACACTTTTAAACACATTTAGCAAACTTCATTTCTGTTAAAACAAGACCACAAAGGAATCCGAGATGATCATTGGGCCACACTAACGCAGTTGTTTTCCCTAAATAATCTAACCTACATTGTCCAACAAGCTGTCACTGAGTAAACCACATCACAGTTAATGAAGTTCTTGTTACTGTTTTTGGGGAGAAGATTTGTTAGGGGAAACCATCAGACTATTAAATGTCCATCATTCTGTTTTTGCCTAATGGTTAATGTGGACTTAAACCAAACAAACACAACAAAACACACACAGCTGATACTGTATGTCAAAACAAAGTGCGTATATGTATGTTAGATTGTGAACTCACAACCTTCTGAACTTCTAATTACTCCATTGAGCTATTCATAATACATCAAATGTATTTGATCAAATTTCATAACATGAATACTATAGAAATATTGATCCCTTTTACTTCCCTTTGCATCTTTATCTCACTCTATAACAAGATTTTCATTAAAGCCCATTAGTTTCCTCTGCCTCAGCAATTAATAAAGACAAATTTCAAAGGGACCATGTTTCTTTAGCAGTCAATCTCATTACTGTCTGATCTTTCCAACATTGGCCTTGAATATCCTTTTTCTGGCTAGAGGTAGTGCTGTGATGGTCCAGAGCCCCATTTATCTCTGATTTTCTGCTCTGATTGGTGACAATGAAATGTCTCTCTGTCTGAAAGCCATAGACATGACGTAATTTTACACCCAATAAATGTTTAGGTACAGGAGAAACACAGGCGATGGAATGGTGGGTTTATGGAGCAGAAAAACCTAATTTCAGAGATAATGTGTCACAGTTCTGTATATTTCATTTCAATCCAGTTCGAATGAACTTTGTAATGATTTTGGTTAAAAATGTTATCCCCTATATCAATATATATATAATCTAATTGAGTGAGTGGTTGATGGTTTGGGTGTTAAATTGGTGCACTGGCAGTTGCAGGATTCGTCTTAAATCTGTTATGGCGTTGTGCTAATGTTATGGCTGATCAAATATCAGTATTGTGATATATTATTTCACAGCTTGCTTTTCAGTATGCTATTGTGGATATTGAATTATGTTTTTATAATCTTAGATTGAACAAATAAATAAATATAATTACAACTGATACAGCATTACAGTGTTTGCATTATTATGTTTCATTTTACCAGCATTGAAATATTAAATTGTATGATTTTTATATAATTCTAATTATGATTATGTGATCTGAGACCACAAACATAACCCCATGGACAGGGTTCTCTAACTGTGTACCTTTAACAATACAAAACTCTCTATTTTTTTAATTATGATGTGCTAAAGGATGGAGCACTGAAAGGCATAAATATTTTAAATGTAATTTTTGATCAGTACTTTTACTGTCGATACCTAGGTACTGTTACAAATACAGGAACAGGAATAGAAGACTGGCATATTATAACCATCCCTGGTTCCTTTTCTATTTTTCATTTTAGTCTGATACAGAACGAGTTATAACTATTTTGATATCTAAACAACTCACCTGAGGTGTTCATTTTTCGTGTAAATTTATTTCACAGTTTAAAAGCCATATTTCTGTGCTTTCATGTGCTTTGCTGATATTCTGTAGGTAAAATACATTTCTGTGTCATTTATAAATGAGGAACAAATCCACAGAGGCTTTACCCCTACAGGAAAGAGGCTTTACCCCTACACTAAAAATAACGTACTTTGTATGCTCTGTGATTTGATATTTCAGCAGCAGAGCCCTGATTTTTATTACTTAATAATGTTCTTTGAAACATCTGCATGAACCTGAGATATTTAGCTGAATCCATCTGAGCTTGAGAGGTTATCACCACCTCAGTATACCGAACATGTGTGAACCAGAGGCAGAAGGTTAATGGAGAGCACTTTATTTAGACATATATGAGATATGGTGTCATGCTCCAGATTAAGGGCACAGAATTAAAAAAGCAGTCAGTGAAGTGATAACTAAAATCACAATTCATTAATGACAAGCAAATTAAACAACAATAACAATTTTGATTTTACCTCAATAAAAAAATATTTCAAAGTCCCCAGATCTATTTTTTTACCAAAAAAAACTATTTACAAATGGCTTGACAAAACAAATATATGTTTACCTAGACTTAAACTCAAAGGTTTTGTCTGAATCTGAAACACTAATTGGATGGCTGTTCCAACTGTGGGGTTTTATAGGAGAAAGCTTCCTACCCCCTGCTGCAGCCATTATTGTTTTAAGTACCAACAAAGAGCCTGGACCTATTTGGACTGTTGATAAATTTAGCTAGTTCGGTTTATAATATAATGATAATAAATATAAATATAATAATAAATGATATAAAATAATACTAACAGCAAGAATAGTAGAAAAGTCTGTTTAATAGTAATAGTAAGGTTGGTTTATTGGTGAGTGGCAGTATATGTCAGACAAAGATATTGATACACATCTGCTGCCTATGTGATTAAACACCTTGGCTATGCGGAGAAAACAGAGAGACTACATGACGTCTTGACTCATCTAGCATTATAGGGTGCATAAAGTTCTCCCATGTCATTTAGCTTAGGTCAGCTTCAGCTATTAATAGTAATATCTTGTAATATATACTATATTTAGCAATATGCTTCAGATAACATATAATGCTAATATTGCTTATATTAGTGTAAATCCATGCTTAATACATGTAACCATTAGTTTGCATTTATATAGTAAAATATTCAAGATTTTCAGAGAAATCTGTATAAAGAGAGTTCACAAAAATCAATAGTCATGCTTTAGAGTAAAGTTAGCATATATCGAATTTAGCATACAGCATATAATCAAAATGCTTGTAAATGTAATACATGTTATAAAGGCCAGTGAGCAGAATAGGCTGATGGATTAGATCATGGATTAGAAAAAATGGCAGTTGTAGAAGATAAGGGGGAAGTTCATGGTAAAAGAACAATAGTGTCAGGTCCTGAGGAATAGGATGGATCAGGATCATCTCCAGTTGCCATGGGGGAAATCGAGATCAGTTTAAGTAGAGGCGCCACAAATATGAACCCGGAAGAGTTATTTGAGGTAGAAAATTGAGATGCATATGAGGACAAATAAGTCGCTCCAGAAAACAGATATGAGCCATAGTCAGTAGAAAGTGGTGAAACAATGCAAAGAGCGTCAGCTAGAAGGACAAGATAGGAAAATATAACAGGAAATAAAAGTAAAACAAGCAAACAGCACAAAGGCAACATGCATTAACTATACTCAAACAGCATACTATATATATATATATATATATATATATA
>MU551534.1:48638-51138 GCA_024362625.1 Silurus asotus
TATATATATATATATATATATATACACTCAAAGCACAAGTAGAAAGTAGTTTTTAATCTGCACTTAAACTGGGAGAGTGTGTCTGAGCCACGAACACTATCAGGAAGACTATTCCAAAGTTTAATTTGAGAATGCTCTACCACTTTTAGTGGACTTTGTTAAGTATTGGTGTATGTAAATTGTTATTGTGAAGATATTAGGAAAAATATGTACATTTCTATAGGTGTGAGAAATAAGAAGTGTCAAGATGGTTCTCTCCTGAGAGATCCATGGGACAGGCCTGAATTGACTGAAATAAAGCTGGTTTTCCCCTTCTCATACATGACTGGAAGATGTTTTCATTTGGTTTGTTTTTGTATTATTTTTGACGTTTTTAAACGTATTGGTAATTATATATCTAAATAACTAAATAAACTGAAACTGATTTAAGTATTGAGCCACTTAACTGACGTCTGCTCGGAAATGGGATCTGAGTTTCTACAGGACCTAGTTAATTATAAAAGCAGGTATAGCAGTAACACTATTGTGGTGACCATTTTAAACAGGGACATGGTAAACATTTTTCACTAGATTGTTGAGTGTACTTGTGGAGATTTTTGCTCATTCACCCACAAGCACTTTAGTAAAGTCAGGTACTTAATGTAGGGTGAGAGGCCTGGGGTGCAGTCAGTGTTCCAATTCATCCCAAAGGTACTTAATAAGTCCCCAGATCTGTTTCTTTACAAAAAAAAAAAACAGTTACAAATGACTTGACTAAACAAATATATGTTTAACCTAGACTTAAACTCAAAGTTTCTCCATGGGGTTTGGAGATGGACTTGACAAACCAGTCATTGGACCTGTTTTGAGACACAACCTGCTTGAGAGTAAGCATCCTCCATACTTCCTTCATGCAGGGGTCTGCCCTTTTTCCCTGATCGGCACACTGCGGTGAGGTCTTAAAGCATCCTATACTTGGCCCCGCTCTTCACCCCTGATATTTTTTCTAGGCTAATATAGTGGGGTTGAAAGCGAGCGGTTACGGGGTGATGCCCCGGTTTGCAGAGATGCTAGCAGACTCTCTTTCTGACTATCTGGTTTTTCCCACTTGCGATCCACTTTGGTGTTGGTGGGCAAGGCTTATGCAGCAGTGGGTCAGGCTGTTGGCTGCCTCCACACCATGGCTGTGTTGCAGGCATACCAGGCTGACCTGCTGCAGAAGTAGGATAATAGGGTGAGCTCTGGGGCATCCAGGAGCTATGTTGTTCTGCCTGCCTAGCTCTTAGGGCCACCAAGGAAATGGCTAAGGCCATTGGTTGGTCTATGTCAGCCCTAGTAGCCATAAAAAGACATCTGTGGCTTACCCTGTCGGACATTTCCTACAAGGACAGGGATTTTCTGTTAAATGCCCCGATGGTCCCCTCTGGCTTGTTTGGCGACGCTGTGAGTGTGGTCGTTGACAAGTTTTGGGCGTCCACCTCAGTGCCCTCAGGAGGTCAGCCTGTTATGCCTACCACGATCTGTGCTTCAGGGCACAGTGAACTTTAGTGTGTGCCTCCATAAAACTCCGCCCCATCCCATAGCAAATGGGGGAGGTTCGCTGCCTCTCAGGAGGCACCAATGGCTGCAGGGCATTGCTCCAGGTGCTCTGGGCAGAAATGCCTACCAGTTGTGTCTCAGTGGGTCCTGTGCACTATAGAAAAAGGGCTACTTGATTCAAGTGATCCCACTTGGTCGTCTGCACATGAGACCCCTCCAGTGGTTGCTTGGAGACAAAGGGTTGTCCCGGAAGGGCACAACCCGCACCATCAACATCTTGTGGTAAGCCCTTTGGGCCTTAGATGTGTAAAGAGAACTTGCTTTCCTGTCTCAAGGCACCTTTCTGGGAGCTCCATGTTATCATATAATGCTAAAGGCGGAGTTTGGTCATGAATAGCCACTCTGCCCAAGGTCAGTGGAGTGGGCTTCATCTCACTTAGCACATCAATTGCCTGGAGATGCTAGCCATGCTTCTGGCTCTAAAGCAGTTTCTTTCAGACCAGAGGCACCGCCATGTGCTGATCCATACGGACAACACATCGGTCTTCTCCTATATCGACCATCAGGGGAGTCTGCGATCTCGTCCCCGATACAGGGTGGCACGGCAGATCCTCTGGTTCACCCCTGCCTGTAGTTATAAGGCTGTGGCCATGGCCCCTAAAGGGGCACAGTTCTTAGCTGCTGGTCTCTCTACCGAGGTGGTAAAGACCATCCTCCAATCCAAATGTTCTCCAAAGTGAGCACCACTAATTGAACCTAATTAATTGCCCGTATGGTTCAGTGCTGAAGTTCCTACGAGAGCAGTATGCCTCAGGGTTATCTCCTTACACCCTGAAAGGTAATGTGTCCACTATCCTGGCTAACTGTGCTCTGCTTGCCAAGCAGTTGCTGGGCAAGAACCCCTGAGACCCGGGACATGACTCAGAGTGCATGTGCTGGATTTGGCCATCGTGCCACCCTGTATCGGGGACGAGGATGCAGA
>MU551534.1:56138-121840 GCA_024362625.1 Silurus asotus
AATGAACCTTCAATTTAAAAACATTTTTAATACTTTAATCAACATGAACATGGACAAATATGGATGCTTTATGCAAATGTATGTTTATTATTAGTGAAACCAAACTCAACATAGATCATGAAGACAAAATATTTTTGTAAATGTTTTAAAGTAATTATGGTGTTTAAAATTACATAAATCATCAGGACACCAAACTGATTTTTGCTGTTTCTGCACGGACGGTTCCAAATTGCCGGATTTGTACATTATGGCAGATTTTGGTGCTTAAATTGAGACTTGGCACATCAGTAAAACAAATGTTAAGCGATACATTTTTTTATAATGAATTTTTTATTTTTTTAAATCTGAATAAAGTAAGGATGCCGTGAATAAATGTTTTGCATTTAATATTTAAATTTTGCCCTGTTTTATATTCATTTATTCATATTTTTTATAAAAACATGTTATTTTTAACTCTAAATCAAAAATATATTCGCTCTTATAGCAAACTTCGCATCAATGACTATACCTATTTTTTATCTTGAGCCTGTGAATATGTTACTATAGAAACAATAACATGAAGAAATGAACTTGAATTCAGCCATTCTATAAGATCTCTCTCTCTCTCTCTCTCTCTCTCTCTCTCTCTCTCTCTCTTTCTCTCTCTCTCTCTCTCTCTCTCTTCCTTCCTTTAAGTAAAATGATCACCAAAGTGTTCTCTCTCTCTGTAATGTGCACTTTGGCGTTGTTGTCCGTGTCAGACGGAGGTGTTAAAAGCGGCTTTTCCGCCCCTGCAGGAACGAGGAGTTGAGTTTCACTTTTGAACATGTCAGCACCTGAAAAGCATGACAAATGACCGAGGCAAAAAATGCTGAGAAAGAGAGATGTTCTACCACAGCCTGGCTTACACGAGTGGTGATTTAAACAGAGCCGTTTGCAAAAACAAAGGAGGTTAAAGATTGTTATTATAAACACAGAAACACTGAAACAATCTAAACCACAGATTTTGAACAATATCGAATCTTAAGAGATTTCCAAATGTCCATCTGAGAGAACTGTGTGTTTTTCTTTTAGATAGAATTCCAACATGAACCAACTAAAAAAGCCACACTATATAGACAAAAGTATTGGGACAACTGACTTTTTTATCCGTTTGTGGTTCTTTTCAAAACTGATGTCACAGAGTTGGGAGCACAACATTGTATAGGATAAAATGTTCCTTTCACTTGAACTAGGAGACCCAAAGTGGACTGCTCTAGAGCTCTGAGCTTTTGAGTGGCTTGCTATAGAGCACATTTGAACACCTGACTGCACCCCAGGCCTCCTCACCCTACATCACTATCTGTCTTTCTTATGCTCTTGTGGCTGAATGAGCACAAATCTCCACAAGCACAGGCCACAATCTAATGAAAAGTGTGTAAATGATTATAGCAGAAAATGGGGGATTAAATGTGGAAAAAATGTTTAAAAAGCACATATGAATCTTATGCTCAGGTTTCTTCCTCATACAGACATTTTTCTTGCCACTATGGCCTCTGGTTTGCTCATTAGTGATACATTTATACATTTCAAAGTGATATCGTAATTTGATGTATTCCTGTATAACTCCTTTGCAAAGATTGTCTATTGTTTAAAGTGTTATACGAGGAAAATTGAATTAGAAAATGAGTCGAATTGTGTATTAAATATGTGTTAAGCGGATAAAGCTGTCGTTACTAATCTGTATTGTTCTGGTGCAGCTAACAAAAATTACGACTGTGAGATGATATCTCCGGTGTTAGAAGGCATAATGTAAAAACACAATATGATTTAGTGTCACTGCAACTAAAGACGACTAGTGACAAATTTGACTAGTGTGTTTCTCCGAAACCTACCAACAGGGGAAGGAACTTTTCCAAAGCAAACAGCATCCACAGGTAGTCGTCGACTTCCGACCGTTCGACTTTACCACCACAATCGTTAGCCACGGCGTACGACAGTGCGTACCAGCTTCCGGCATAATTTCACAGTACCGTACATATAGCCTACTCTACTTACAACCGGTCTGTTGGTCCCAATCGTGGTCGTAAGTCGACGACTACCTGTAGTCATTTTTTGTTACATGTACATCACAGCACATACAGCAGCTTCTTGGGAAGAGGAAAGAGAGTTTAGGGCCTTGCCAAAGGGCCCAACAGTGATAATTAAAAAATCATATGACCTTGAGCTTGTTTTTATACAAGCTATTTTCTGTGCAATATCATTTCCAGATCATGCTAACCGACTGATGTCATGTTCTTAAATCATCGCTCTATCATTAGAGGATTATCATCATATAAACTGACTGACAACAGACATGCTCTTACACAAAGTGTTATAAAATTCAACTAGGAATTGGGAACAATGTTGAGTCAGTACAGACTTTTTTATGATGTTGATATGACGCAGTCTAAATCTAGCGTTCAGAAATTCTATCCTTTGTATTCTTTTCTTTTCTTTGTAAATTGTCTAATATTATTATACACTAATGGAGTTCATGATGTAACTGTGGTGTCTTTGGGGAAAATTGCATCTAGCTTTATTTATTTGTTTGTTTGTTTGCTCAATTAGCCTGTAGAGATGTGAATATATGCCATGTTTTTGTATTAAACTGATCTGCTCTAAATCTCTTCATAAATATGCAGAAAAGTCACAGAATCACGTCTGAACCTGAATCTCATTTCATTTAAGCGTGTACAGATTCCATCCCGCAGCACTAACGTCCGTGAGCGACCTTTTAGCACGCTACTTGGCCTGTTCTGTCATTCGGATGTATTGCATTGGCCTTTTTTTGTATTTCTATAGAGGACACTTAAAATGTTTTTCTGTTGTCATGAAGAAATACACACTCAGGATGAGCGATGAGAAGCGATCAGTAAAGCATTTAGGAAATTGTGCAACGCTGGAAAGATTCACACACTCTTTACACACAAACACAATTCCTAGGAAAGAATAATTCAGGAATAATTATTGTTTGATTTTAAATACGCCTTTTAGAATAGATAAATGTTTATCAGTCAGAGTTTAAAAAATGTAAGCGATTTATTAAATGTGATTTATTCCTAATAATAAAACTGATAAAATTAGGTCTACAGGGGTAAGATCTTTTAAGTATTTGTCAGATACACCTATATACATTTGCCTTTTGGGTGTGTTATGTGTTATACCCTCTGTATATAACAATATATAATAAACCAATATGCTGTCAGATGTGTGTTATGTTTGTATTTATTTATTTTTTATAAATTTTTATATAGTCCTGTATGGACCAAAATATAGGAACAAGCGATTTCCAGCTATATGTGGCTCTTGCCAAACTTTTACCACAATATTGGAGGCACACAATTGTATAGGATGTCTTTGGATGTGGTAGCATTCAATTTTTCCTTCACCTGAACGAGAAGAACCAAACCTGTTCCCGCATTACAATGAACCTGTGCACAAATTGAGCTCCATGAAGATATGGATTGTATGAGGTAGAGAGGAAGAGCAGTTGCCTGCTTTAGAGCTTTATCCCCCACCCCTCTGAACATCTTAGGCATGAATTAAAATGCTGACGGCACCCCAGACCTCCTCACCCTACATCAGTACCTGCCTTTACTAACACCCTGATGGCTGTATGAGCACAAATCTTCACAAGCACACTGCAATCTAGTGCAACATCCTCCCAGAAGAGTGAAGGATATTATAACAGCAAATTAAAGCAAAAAGTGAAATGCGATCTTCAGAAAGCCCAGTAAACATACGCCATGTGACGCAATACATGATATTTCTATTAATGTATGTATATATTTAGGGCAGTATATAACAAACCGATTAATATTACATATAATGTATGCTTTTATTGCCTACTAAACTTTACAAAAGTTCCCCCCAAAAATTCTATTTAATTATTGATAGCAAATAAATCAACTTTATAAATGTAGAAGGCTAAATGTGACATGTTGCCTACTCATAATAGAGTGTGACAAATCGGTCATGTGGTGTTTTGTCTCTTAGGTCTTTAGTATAACTATATAATATATAGCTAATTGATCTTACTAACTAGTTAGTAAATGATGCTATTAGTAGATTAAATGTTCTTGCTAAAAATGCACTCCAGAGACTCCAACAGTCTCTGCTACTTCCTTCCATGCTTTATTTTTCTTTAATGTCTCTGTACACATTTAATGAGAAGTTGTGTTTAACAGGTGATTATTTTCTTTTTTTAAAGTTAAGTAGGGACATCTAAGGATTACTATACTTTTCACAGATATAATTCAATCCTTGCATCTTTGCTATAAAAAAAGTTTGTAATCATTGGCATTAACTTGGTTCCATGTACAGATCAACAATATCAGATTTATAGAGGATTACAGGTTCCATCTAAATGTACACTCGCCTCATAGGCAATAAAATGCTGCTTTACTCACATTTATCCAGAAATAAAGTGTGTAAGATGGCCAAAACGTGTCCTAGAGAAGGGCTGCGTGTCGGGCCTTATCTCCAAATCCATGTATGCATACCCCAGTGACATCATGCTTATAGAGGATTATGTTCTTTTGTCAGTGAATATTTCTACACAAGACTCATGTCATGGAAAGCATAACAAATATCCTTATACAGTATATAAAACATATAGCCATCAGAAGAGATTTTAATCTGTTCCTACAATAAAGCAGCGTTCACACTGTTATCTCCGACTCCATCCCTACAGCAATGACATCATGGTCACGGGGGATTACAGGAGGATCTGTCAGTGTGTAAATCACGACCCTGAAATGCTAGCGCACGGTCATCAAATTTTTATCTTCTGTGTTTTGAGACGGCAAATCTTGGCCTGACGTGAGCTCGGTGGCTCGGGGCTCGGATTGGAGCCGCCTTTGAAACAGCCGTGCTGTTTGTTCTGTCGGATTCCACAGTGGGGAGATAGCACCAGTCGCACGGGGATGTGCTTAATGATTTACACAGCACACTGAACACGTGGGAACAAATCCATTTGGTGAAAGAAAAGAGCAGGAGCAGTGCTTTGATCAATAGACAAAGGATCAGGGCAAAATGATAATAATGAAACATTGTATAATAGAAAAAGAAGATAATCTGAGGAAAATTTGTAAATCTGTTTTTTCAACAGGCCTTAATGTAGAGCTCTTTCGTAATGACAATAAAACACAGTACAGTGGAACCTCAGAACTCGCGACCTTGAAACCCACAACCTCGATAGTTTACAACTTTTTATTTGGAACCGGAGCGAGTCAAGTCAAGTCAAGTCAAGTCAAGTCAAGTCAAGTTTATTTCTATAGCGCTTTTCACAACAGACATTCTCAAAGCAGCTTTACAGAAATCAACAGTCAAGGTAAATGGTGTGTATTTGTCCCTGATGAGCAGCCATGGTGACTGTGGCAAGGAAAAACTCCCTTAGACGTTATGAGGAAGAAACCTTGAGAGGAACCAGACTCAAAAGGGGAACCCATCCTCATTTGGGTGAGATCAAGACTGTGATCATAGTCTTTAAACAATACAGAACACTGGAGAGTGAGAACTAACATGAGCACTGGAGTGTAAGATTATGAGTGATGTGACCCGTGACCATGAGACTGAGAGTATATCTGCTAGTTTGTGAGAAGCCACAGGAGGCTCAAAAGTTTGGAGTAACATTTCAAAACATGTTACTTTCTATTAATAAATTACATAGAAATTTTGGAAAAACTATTTTAGTATTACATAAAGCATTTAAGTAGTAAATAAAACATTTATAACAATTAATTCACAATTTTTGTTGATTTCACAGTACAGTCATATGTGATGGTTGAAAAATAACCATCAAAAAGAAGAGTCAAAACAACGTATTACATTTACTCACTTTACTGTAAAGATTTTTTTTAGTATTTCTTTTAAAGTATTATACTTAACGATATTTGAAATCATATCCAGTAAAAAAGTGACCATGAGACTGAGAGTATATCTGCTAGTCAAAACAACGTATTACATTTACTCACTTTACTGTAAAGATTTTTTAAGTACTTCTTTTAAAGTATTATACTTAACGATATTTGAAATCATATCCAGTAAAAAAAAAAAAAAAAAAGTAATGCAAAGAAAAAAGCCCCCTGAAACATACTGCACTAAATGGTTGATGGGCAGAAGAGCAGATGCGCTAGACATCTAGACTGAACTGTATGGACTGTAATGTTTTTTTCATTGCACTTTAATTTGTAAAGGTGTTCCTTCAATTAAAGACAATAAGTTTGAGATTTAGATAGTTTACTCATGTTTGCTAGCTAGCCTGATTATCCATTTTTAAACCTTATAACATATAACTAGCCTTACGTTCTTGCTACTTTTTTTTGTCGGGTTGCTGTTGTTCTACTATAAAGGCTGTTAAGCATTCAGTCCTGATGCTCATATACAACCAAACCCACAAAAAAAATCTGATTCTCATGATTGTTTCAGAAAATGCTAAAATGTTAGAATTAATGAAACAAGTGGTTTAATAAAATGACAGATGGATTAATGTTGAAAATATCCTCTGCAATCAAAACAGCCCCTGAATGCACTGCACTGCCATAACCCTTGTTAAAACAACAATAAAAGCCTCCTTGACTTGACTTGAATAAGAAGAGAAAAAGGAGCAGCTCCACATGGGGTATAATATGGATTCGAAAGATAGAATTAGAAGAGGGAAAAAGGAAGAGACAGAAGAAAAAGTGCAGTGTTACAGGGGAAGGTCAGAATACAGTATAAATTTAAAAACAGGAGTAAAATAAAGATCAATATTTAACTAAATCCAGCCACTTCCTGTTAAGCTGACCCGACAACAGGAAGAGAGAAAATCACCAGAGAGAAATGCAAAGTCCTAATTCTCACATTTCATTCATTTTTATTAAAAGATGCCAAAAAACACTTCAGCAGCAAAAGAAAACACATCAGCTGTGACTCCTGTTCCAATCCAACTCACTTTTATTTTCCTTTTCTTATCATTTTCCCCTTTTTTTTCCATTTTTATATTTATTAGGGGCCAAGCACTGAATGTGCATAGGCACCCGATTGTTCTGTCTTTTCTTCTACTTCCTCAGCTGTGGGTCTGCAGCAGCCAGGAGAAAAGTGTTGTGTAAGTTGTGAAATTTGGCACATTGATTGTTGAAGGTCAATTGCTGCCAGCAATCTGGCACCACCATTGTACAGAATAGATGGCCTTAACTTTTGAACTGTGTGTAAAATCTAAAAACAAGCATCTCTGGATCCCTGGTCGAGACGAGTAACACATCCTTAGTTTCCACCAGTTTTGGATTTTCTCTTAAAAGATCCTTCCTGCTCTTTCTACAGATTATGTCACATCACCACTGAATTTAGCACAAATAATTTTCTGAGTAACCTTCAAAACTTGGTAGGGTTTGGGCTTAACTATCCATCATCCAGAGTTAATATTGCAATATTTAAGATAATAAGTTATAGGCAACGAGTTGCGTTGAATAAAATGTCCTGGATTTATTTATTTTTTTTGCTTCCATATATCTTCTCCTTCTTCTTCTTTCTGCTTCTCCCAATAGGGGTCGCCAAAGTGTCTCATTCGTCTCTATACCCTCCTGTCTTTAAATACATGAAGTCAGCCATGAAGCAATCCAGAAAAGTACTGGGTTAAAAGCCACATGTGTCCTGAATTTATATTTTAAATTTATTGAAGGTATCATGAAAAATGAGAAAAAAAGCGTTGAAATTTCATTCAACGCACTTCGTTGTCTATAACTTATCTTTTTTTGTCTGGTCTGAGGTAGAGAGAAAGGGGAGTACAGAGAATTGTAAATATTCAGAATACATTTAAGGATTTGTGAGGAGGTTTAGGAAAACAAACTATGAAAAATCTGTTATTGTTCCCAATGTAGCATCATGGAACTGAACTGCTATCAATGTCGCAGCAGTGGTGTAAGAATGCAATGATTCTTTTACAGATTTTCAAATATGTCCTCCTTATTAATGATCCTTCTGACATTTATCGTTTATGAGTTTGATAAACATGGTGGTTACTGGAAAAAAAAAATCAACAACAGGGCATCATGAAGTAGTGTTACTGTGTTTTATTCCTGTTACACCACAGCAGTTTACCAACACCAACAACATATTATTTATTAAAGATATGACACTTAATACATTTAATGTTTTGTTCTACATTTAAAATTCTAAAAATGTTCATGAAGCAAGTTTTTTTAACTCCTTTCTTTTTTGTGTAAACTCCTTAGTCCATGTATGAAGATTTCTAAAAAAATGTAGTACAGTTTTACCTCAGAAACTCTGTCCCTAAATGTTACATAACATATTTCTCCACATTGCTATTTCTACTATGACTTCACTATAGTTTGCACAAGTTTGATAATCAGCGTATGCGGCTTGTACCTGTAATCTGTTACTATAGAAATGATCACGTATCAGGAGAAGGGTGTAAATATTGTACTGTTGGAGGTGCTGTTCTCTCTCAGGGCTGCTCAGTTGTCTCTTTTTGGAATGAGAATTGTTTTGAATGCACAAGGATATGCATTGTTTATAAAGCTGTTCAGTCTTATTTGTGTATATTGTGTGTGAACGTTTTCTAAATATACTTAAAGAGCTAATATTAGGTCATAACCTGTGTAAAGTGACCTTATATACATACTGATGAACTTTCCTCATGGTGCTGTATTCACTGTGTCTTTCCTATTTCCTATCTGCACTGATCATTTCTTTATTGTCTTTAACCCCATTTTAACTTTTTTTCTTTTAACCCCCTCCCCCTTATTTTTTAAAGCTGTTGCTTTTATCTTTTTTTCTTTTTTTCTTTAGCACTCCTTTATTCATTTCAGTTATTTTTTCGTTTTACTGTGAATTAACATGATTCAGTCTCTTTCTTGTTTACCTTAGCAACGTTTCACCTTTTTTTTTTTTGTGCTTTCTTTTTTCATAATTTTTTTCTTTAATTTTGACTATTATTTTACTACATACAATTGATAATTCATACTGTTTTATTTTTAACCACTGTAATTTTTTTCCCCTTCATTTTCCTCTTCCGGCTTAATTTTCTTAATTTAATAATTTTAGTAGTTGCTACTATTCTTTCACTTAATTCTCCTCCTTTTCTTCTTTAAGTTTTTCCCTTCATTATAAGTTATTTGGTTTTTATTATTCTTTTATTTTATAATATAATATATATAAAATACTCTCTCTCTCTCTCTCTCTATATATATATATATATACACAGTATATATTTTTTACTGCCTACTTTTCTATAGCTACTATACTCTTTAATGCCACATGATGGAGACAAAGAACAACAAATACAAATCCTTCCTTTCTGTCTATTAGCTCAGGCCACAGAGGGAGTATTTGCTGTTATAATAACCTCCACTCTTCTGGGAAGATGTCTCAGACGTTGGAGTGTGTTTGTGAAGATTTGTGTTCATTCAGCCACAAGGCTGTTAGTAAAGTCAGATACCGATGAAGGTTGAGGAGACCTGGGGGTGCAGTCAGTGTTCACATTCATCCCAATGGTTTTCAATAGGATTGAGGTTGGAGCTCTAAAGCAGGTCACTCAATATGGTTATGTTGGAAGTGAAGAGAAAATGTAATGCTACTGCATCCAAAGACATCCTGCACAAAGACATCCTGCCCCCTTTGTTAGTGTGTGTAACATTGTGGTAACAGTTTGGAGAAGAATCATAAAAAGCTGGAAAAGTCAGTAAAAAAATATCCCAATATTTTTGTCCATATAATGAATGTCTCTTCTAGCTTTGCAGCTTTAAAAAAAAAAAAAAGATTTGGTATCTGAATATATTTAATAAGAAATTAACTCACGTGTGGAATAAAATAAAGCGCAAGCATCATGTTATAATGAAGCACAGCTTGCAGAAATGTCCTGGTACACAGGGGGTCTTGATCACACAGAACCGTGGTCAGTCTACAGCATGTGCTATGAGTGATTACTGTCGTTACTCATCAGTGTGGGAAAATAAAACCTCTCTCATATCCTGCTGTTAACTCCTTACACATCACTGCGAAACCCCAACAGTGAATGAAACCCACACCCTCAGGATCTCTACTGGCATCGGTTTTTATTGCAGTCTAACACATTTAGTATTACATTTAATTCCTTTATGATTAGGAGTCCCTAAAAACTCAGTAAGAGCTTGCAATCAAAATTAAAGTCAAATAGAATCAAATAGAATGGCAGCAGAATCCAGTTAGGGCTTCGTAATTGCTTCCTTAATCCACATTTATTGCTGTTTGTGTGTGAAAAGTGTCAGGTCTTTCCACTGAGGAAATACCTATATTGTATCAAGACAAAGGCCCCAGTGGAGCTAAAGATAATTCCATGAACACAGAGCCCAGTGCCAAAGACTGAATAATAAAAGTCTCCCCAGGAGACAATAACAGCACTGTGTCTCCTCCTGTAATGTCCAACAAAATGCTGTATTAAAAAACTTTAATACAGGAGACTGAGTTCCTTCTCTGTCGATCCCTGGGTAAAAATAAAACTGTCAAGGAAAGTAAGACGAGCTCTTCGTAACTTCTCAAAATCGAATTCGCCCTCTAAGGATGTAAAAATATCAGCCACAGTTTCATCATCAGCCGGCGGGAATGAACGCTGCACTCGATCACTCGGGATTTAATCAGGGTGTGGAGAAGTAGGACAGACACGCAGCGCTGCACGTCTCAGCAATTTCTATTTTATTTTATTTTTACCATCGAGCTGATTTATAGAGAAAATGCTAAATTAATTTTTAGGTCAGATGTAAATGGGAAACACAGTGTTTAGACTGGCCATGAGGGCACAGTGGCATTGTGCATTGTGTTTAGCTTCTAAAATCGGAAAAATACATTTATAAAATAAAACAAATTATACATTTTAAAACCATATCTAAATTTATAATGTCTCTAAAAATGTATTTTATATATTTCAAATGAAAATTATGCATTTAATACCAGAAAAACGAATAATGTTTTTAAATGAAATTTCACATTTTTTAAACCTTTTACAAAAAAATGGCAACATAGAACATTTTAATGATCTCAACAACAAATCATTGGTCAGAAAATGTTAATGAATCAAACAAATACTGTAAGTTAAAGTAAGTAAAATAGAGTATGAGATATCTACAATGAAATAATATGCGATTCAGTGAAAAACTTCGCGGTTGATGGTTTTGATTAAATGATTAGATGCAGAAAGTTCACTGGTCAGATTGTGTATAATGTGAAAACTAAAGATATGGTTTAAATCAAGAGCATGACAGACTTTTCTTTCTTTAGAAACGCACCTTTTATTTGTGGGAAGCTTTGCTGTAATATTCCTAAGCATTTTCTTTTTAAACTGTAACAGCTTACCAGGAACAGCAGTTGAAAATTCATGTTTTGGGTAAATTTTACATCAAATATTTTAAACCAAACATAATAAGTGTTCTCTTTTTTCTAGCAGCAAAAGTAAAGCAAACAGGAGAGTCTCAGGAAAGCATTTGTTTCATTCTTGTTAATTTTCGGACTAATAATTCATTTTAACATGCTTGATATTTTTCCATTTTGGAAATTTTCCGCTCGTTTAACAGGGAAAAACTTACACTTACAAAGAATATATTCATTTTTTATCACCACATTATCTGTGTAAAACTGCTTTGAGACAATGTTAATTGTTAAAAGCGCTATACGAATAAAAATGAATTAAATTAAATAGAATTCTTGGCTTGTACTTATAGCCAGTTCAAAAAATTTATTAAAATTAAAACTTTACAATATTCTTAGTGCCCTAGTATAGTGCAGTGTGATTAAAAGTTATCATAATAACATGCCATCTGATCATCCATCCCTGCTCCAGACTTAGCTTCATCCTTTATACATGTGAAGGTTTCATTAATAAACTACAATGAATAATGAGAATATTGTGTTATTATTTCCTATAATTTCGGAACGAATACAAAAAAAAAAGAGTGCAGAGTTCTGTCTGTTTCTGATACAATGGCCATTACGAAACACTTCAGTGCTTTGACTTTAAAGCCCTGTTAACTTTTACTGGGAAAAACATTATTCCTTTTATTGCCTCTCTCTCTCTCTCTCTCTCTCTCTCTCTCTCTCTCTCTCTCTCTCTCTCTCTCTCAGATTCATGAGTCTGATGTTAATTTGGAAGTGTATTCTGTCTGGTTTAAAGCTGTACAGAAGATAGATGACAGGTTTATTATGTGGAAACGAGAACCTCAGACTGGCGTATTTTCTTTTGTCTCCATAATCTTTAGAATATTACCTTACTAATGTGAATTTCAGATTTTTAACCCTAAATATGCAGTTTATATCAAACACATTTAAAAGGTTCTGTGGTATAACCTTATAACAAAATGTTTCTCTGTCAGACTACAACCCCTTCAGGATGCCATCAGAGTCTGATCTTCAGTAATCATCCAAAATATGTTCAGGCTTGTAGCCAATATGGGCACCACATGCCACCTGCATTGGGAGCTTAATTTTTTCAAACACACTTTATTAGGTGGTTTCTGAGCCTGTGTGTTAAAATAATGGTCACCCAAGTCTTACACCTTTTGCTACACTGTATTGGCAAATGTTTGCGGACACCTGACCTTTCCTGCTGTATGTGGTCCTTGTCCAAACTGTTACCACAAAGTAGGAGACACTCAATTGGCTTTGGATGTGGTATTATAAAAGTTTTCATTCACTTGCTCATGGCAATGCCCCTGTGCACAAAGCGAGTGCCACAAAGATATCTGGAAAGTATTCAGCTCTTTTCTTTTTCCACATTTTGTTATGTTACAGCCTTATTCCAAAATAGATTTAATTCATTATTTTCTTCAAAATTCTACAAACAATAACCCATAATGAGTTCATAAGTATTCACAGCCTTTGGTACCAATTACAGCATCAAGTATTTTTAAGTATAATTCTACAAGCTTGGCACACCTATTTTTATGCAACTATTTCTCCCATTCTTCTTTGCAGATCCTCTCATGTTCCATCAGGTTGAATGGGCGCGTCGGTGCACAGCCATTTTCAAATCACTCTAGAGATGTTCAGTCGGGTTCAAGACTGGGCTCTGGCTGGGCCACTCAAGAGATTCACAGAGTCGTCCTGTAGCCACTCCTTTGTTATCTTGGCTGTGTGCTTAGGGTCATCGTCCTGATGGAAGATGAACCGTCTCCTCTGTCTAAGGTCCAGAGCGATTTGGAGCAGGTTTTTAATCAAGGATGTCTACATTACTGCATTCATCTGTCTCTCGATCTTGAAGCTTTGTCAATACTTTTCAGACGCACTTTATGATTTACATGGTTTGAAGAGGAAGATCTTGAGTGGCCTGCTATAGAGCTCTGATCTCATCCCTACTAAACACCTTTGGGATGAATGTGAACACTGACTGCACCCCAGGTCTCCTCACCTACATCAGTACTTGCCTTTACTAACACCTTGTGGCTTATGAACACAAATGTACACAAGCACACTCCAATATCTAGTGGAACATCTTCTCAGAAGAATGGAACTAAATGTGGAATGCAATGCTCAAAAAGCACATACCATACTAATGACCAGGTGTCTGCAAACCTTTGTCAATTA
The DNA here is from genome assembly GCA_024362625.1 of Silurus asotus. Lineage (NCBI taxonomy): Eukaryota > Metazoa > Chordata > Actinopteri > Siluriformes > Siluridae > Silurus > Silurus asotus. The sequence goes on from MU551534.1 coordinate 69,690, forward strand.
TAGTGTATGTAGATTGACTGTTTTGATGTAAAATCATGGCTGCCATCAGCCAAATCAGCCTTCAGCAGGCAACTCACAGGGTTACCACTGAGCTCCCTTCAAGAAACTAGCAGTATGTATATATAAGACAGCCGGCCCAAATCTTATCTATGAGTGGCTGCAGCATTGCATTCGAGCTAAACAGGAGGCACACTTGACTGGAGACCATGATGAACTTATTGAAAAAGTGTAATCAGGTGATTCTTGCTTGGCTCAACTGGAAGCTTTAGTCAAGTCAAGTCAAGTTTATTTCTAAAGAGGTTTTTACAACAGACATTTTCTTAAAGCAGCTTTACAGAAATTAACAGTTAAGGTGAATGGTGTGTATTTATCCCTGATGAGAAGCCATGGCAACTGTGGCAAGGAAAAGTTCCCTTAGATGACATGAGAAAGAAACCTGAGAGGAACCAGATTTAAAATGGGAACCCATCCTCATTTGGGTGACATCAAGAGTGTGATTATAGTCTTTAAACAATACAGAGCACTGGAGTGTAAAATTGTAAATAATGTTCTTTCTACAGTCTTCTACAGTCATTGTGGTTATAAAACTAGGAGCTACTGAGCAACTCATAAAATAGCTAAACATTTGCGATCATCACAGATCCAACACCAGCTTCTCCATGCCAGAGTCTTTAAACACTTCAGGAGGTCCAATGTCAAAACTCAACACATGTAGTGGGATCCAATTGGCACTGGTACGTCTCTAAATGGTATGGGAAGTTTAAGTTCTGCATCTACTTCTTTAAAGGTCCATAATCTTCATTAGGTGGGACATGACTGGGGCTGGAGAAACCTCAGGATGTCTCGAGATGGAGAGAGAATGAATCTTTAGTGAAAAAAAATTCTGATGTTTGGTTCTCTGTAGTGTTCTACAGTATGTGACATTGAATATAATAACCACAGGAGGCACTGTTAGTGTAGGGGTGTTTGGCCTCTAAAGATTCACACTTTTTTTTCAATTTTGTGGTTTCCATTTAAAAACAACAAAAGTCCTACATCACCTTTTGTTTTCTGGGAGTGTTGAAGGCTTATTGGTAAAAACCTTGTTTTTGAATTCAGAGATTGTTAGTTTAAGTAATTGGTGTGATTGAGTGGGGAGAAAGTATGGCTGAGAATAATGGGATGACCTCAGAAAACGTTTTTTTTTTGTGTGCAAAACAATCTGTTTTATTAACTGGGACTTAGGAGGACAGCTGCCTGGATTATCCTTCACCTCTATCCTGGATGTTTGACTCTCTGGATATTCTGTATATTCCAGGTCACTTTGCTACAAATACTTGAACGATCTGCACTTGTGTACTTAAGATCTGGCCAAGGTTTAAAGCAGCAACCTTTAAATTCAGGTTTGGACCAATGCATTGAGACACCAGAGGCTGAGGTGTTTACCACTGCACCATGCACCGACTGGCTATAACGTTGCGTATTGGACTTTTGTCTTTAAAATGCTGCATGAAAGCTGAAAAAATGAAATGGAAGATGGAAATTATTTAAATGAATCATCACTGCTCTGTACAGTAGATTCTTTCAGTACCAGAATACTAAACATCACATCACACACACCAACACACTGATGGACTGGTTTGTATGTGATTTTTGGAAACGGATTCCTTTGTTTACACAGAGCCTCTCATTTGGCTTGTCACAATTTGTGTTTAATTATATGTCTGACCCAGAGGTGAGCCTCATATGGCTTTGGTCAAATATGATTCAATTAAATATTTATTTGTATTTATAGTTTTTATGTTTGTTATTCAGGGTAGCCAATGTAGCTGGCTATTGTGCTTTAATTTAAATTCATTGTATATCGCTTTTCACAACAGACATTGTCTCAAAGCAACTTAACACAAATCAACAGTTAAGGTGAATGGTGTGAATTTGTCCCTGATGAGCAGCCGTGGCAACTGCTTGCTCATCCAGTTTAAAGTGAATCCAGATGTAGTTTTCTGCTGCTGAAGCTGAGTTGCCTCAAGGTTTTACATGTTGTGCATTCTGGGATGATTTTCTGCTCACCAGGGATTCTCAAGGGTTCCTAATATGGCAACAGGGAGCTTTTCCTTGCCACCCGTCAGCTCTGGCATGCTCATTATAGTTGAACGTACATAGACACATTTATGAAATTATGATGTCGATTTCAAAACTATTTTTTAAAGCTGCTTTGCAACAATATCCGTTTTTAAAAGGGCTATAAATCAAATTATATACAGAACCATGATTGTACAGGGTGATTATTTAAGCCACAAAAGTCATCTACACAGTCTGAGCTGAACCAGATCTTCTCTGAATGAGCAGGTGTACAAACGTATGGAATTGCTGATGAGCTGCTGCACTGGATATTGAGTGTAACTGACTTACACCACGGCTCTAAAGGAACCCATTTACTGTTTCATATATTTGTTAATGCCTGTCATCCTGTAATTGTTGTTACTTTCATGAATTAGTAAAAAAAAATGCTTCCAGAAATGTTTTCTTTGTTGTGCATGATAACGAGAAAACTTTCCTGTTTCTGTCAACTTTCTATACAGTGAGGAAAATAAGTATTTGAACACCCTGCTATTTTGCAAGTTCTCCCACTTAGAAATCATTAAGGGGTCTTAAGGATTATAAGACATAATCTAAAAAAAAAATCCAGAAATCTCAATATATATGATTTTTTTAATATTTATTTATTTGATACAGCTGCAAATAAGTATTTGAACACCTGAGAAAGTCAATGTTAATATTTGGTACAGTAGCCTTTGTTTGCAATTACAGAGGTCAAACGTTTCCTGTAGTTTCTCACCATTTTGGCCCACTCCTCCACACAGATCTTCTCTAGATCAGTCAGGTTTCTGGCCTGTCGCTGAGACACACAGAGTTTGAGCTTCCTCCAAAGATTCTCTATTGGGTTTAGGTCTGGAGTCTGGCTGGGTCACGCCAGAACCTTGATATGCTTCTTACAGAGCCACTCCTTGGTTATCCTGGCTGTGTGCTTCGGGTCATTGTCATGTTAGAAGACCCAGCCTCGACCCCTCTTCAATGCTCTAACTGAGGGAAGGAGGTTGTTACCCAATATCTCGCAATACATGGCCCCGGTCATCCTCTCATTAATACAGTGCAGTCGCCCTGTCCCATGTGCAGAAAAACACCCCCAAAGCATGATGCTACCACCCCCATTCTTCACAGTAGGGATGCTGTTCCTGGAACGGTACTCATCATTCTTCTTCCTCCAAACACGTTTAGTGGAATTATGACCCAAAAGTTCTATTCTGGTCTCATCTGACTACATGACTTTTTCCCATGACTCCTCTGGATCATCCAAATTGTCATTGGCAAACTTTAGACGTGCCTGGACATGTGCTGGTTTAAGCAGTTCTTGGCTGATTTCTCACCTTCCTTAGGATCATTGGGACCCCACGAGGTGAGATCTTGCATGGAGCCCCAGTCCGATTGAGATTGACAGTCATGTTTAGCTTCTTCCATTTTTTAATGATTACTCCAACAGTGGACCTTTTTTCACCAAGCTCCTTGGTAATTTCCCTGTAGCCCTTTCCAGCCTTGTGGAGGTGTACAATTCTGTCTCTAGTGTCTTTGGACAGCTCTTTGGTCTTGGCCATGTTAGTAGTTGGAGTCTTACTGATTGTATGGGGTGGACAGGTGTCTTTATGCAGCTAACGACCTCAAACAGGTGCATCTAATTTAGGGTAATAAATGTAGTGGAGGTGCACATTTTAAAGGCAGACTAACAGGTATTTGAGGGTCAGAATTCTAGCTGATAGACAGGTGTTTAAAAATCATATATTGTGATTTCTGGATTTTTTTTTTTAGATTATGTCTCTGACAGTGGACATGCACCTACGATGACAATTTCAGACCCCTTCATGATTTCTAAGTGGGAGAACTTGCAAAATAGCAGGGTGTTCAAATACTTATTTTCCTTACTATAGATTTAGCTATATCATATGGTAAATTGGTAGTAGGATATCTTGGTAGTAGGATATTTTGTAATCGTAGTTTTTTTTATATGCTTTTTAATAAAAAAAATTCTATATCAATTGTAAAATAGATTTTTTTTTTTTCCAAAACTCAAACCCATTCCATCTATCAGCTGTGCACACACACACACACACACAAAAATCTTTTCTGAAAGTAAATGAAAAGACCAGAAGACTTCTGTGTGCACTTCAGATTAGCATTTATTTCATTTCTACACTTAAAAGTCTGTAAAATATCCTCAGGGTGAGAAAACACACACTCACTCACACACACACACACAGGCTCGCACACAATAATTCCACACACAGCTTTAATACATTCATGTAAAGCTTCAGGACTATAAAAGGTCAACTAAATCGACAAAAACCTTTTTAAACAAAACTGTAGAATAACCTTTTATACTGTATTAAGATTAAGTGCTGAACTTCAGACATGTCATGGATCCGTTTTACATATAAATCACCATCATGCAACAGAAAATCCACATGCAGAGAGCGTGGAGAAACACACACATATCCTCAGATCCTGTGGAAAATTCCTTTAGCGGAAGCAGGAATAATAAAAATACCTGTTCATTGAACTTTTCTGTTCACAGTGTTTGTTTTTTAGAATCATGCTGATGTATCAGTGTGGATTTATATATTGTGGACCAAACGTGCCAAAAACGATACACCTTCCAACATCTAACTTACAGCAGCAGACTGAAGCTATTCAGCGTGTTCTTTATCATCGCGTTGTAAAAGTTGTACAATTTGTTTCTTTGACTTCACTGCTGGTATGTTGTTTTCCTGCATAAATAAAACAATAAAAAAAAACACTAATGACAAATAATAAGCATTAAATTAGTATTTCATTTTGTCACGTTTGGTCCACCGTATAGAAGCAAAGCGGGAAAAAAAACGACCAATTTATACAGCAGACACGAGTAAGACGTGTAGGGTAAAACTCTGAGTGTGTTTAAAGGGTGTGTAAATAAAACTATTGCTAATATTGTATCACCCTTAATCACATATTACAATCTTATCGCAATATTTCATATAAATAAATGATTGTAACTACAATTAACAAATAAATCTGTCTTTTAGCACTAAAAATCTCGCTCTCTTTCAGTCCTACTTTAGTCACTTAGATAAACGTGTGCTGTTAGTTCAATCGCTTTAGCCTATTTGTATTGTTTCCTAGGAAACGCTTACACTTTTAATCTCAATGTAAATATTTTACAGTATTCTGATGCCAGAGCCATACCGGAAACAATAGTCAAAGGAACTGTATGTACAGATGCTGTACATTTCTGCTACACATGCTTCCTAAAATCCTGCTTTTCATGGAGCTTACTGATAATATTTTGCTTTATACTATTATTATATAACAGATTTTCTTTTGTTAGCGGTGTGACTTGTAAACTGGGCCATCAGAGGCCAAATCAATAAACTAAATCATTATGTGGTGTGAACTAAAGAGAAGCTAAAAAATGAGGAAGGTGTAGGATGAGATGGTCAGGAGGTGGTGTCAAGATTTGGGCTTGAAAAAAAAAAAAGAAAGAAAAGAACAAAACAAATCAGTGTAACAGTACAGTTTTAAAATGTAAATGGTTGCGTAAAATAAAAGTTGAAGAGATAAAGATGGATGGAGAGAGACAGATGTAAAGGCAGTAAGATAGTCAGAATAGGGTAAAAATGAAAGTGTGTTCAGCTGACGGAGCAGGGGTCGTCCTTGCTGGGCTTTACTTCCCCCTGCAGTAGCTGAATCATCACAGCCTTAGTCAGGTAGCTGGAGGTTCCTCTTTTCCCCAGTGGAGGAGTGTTATAGAACGCCTCCATCTCCTTCTGTAACATCGATGTCATCATTATTATTATTATTATTATATTATTTACATGGTCTTGTGGAGTCAATAATTGTAAATAATATTACAATTATATTATAAATATTAAATATTGGTTGTAATGGTGTTAGTGGTAACTGAGGGTGATAATAGTGGTAGTATTGGTTGTAATGGTGTTAGGGGTAACTGAGGGTGATAATAGTGGTAGTATTGGTTGTAATGGTGTTAGGGGTAACTGAGGGTGATAACAGTGATGTGATGGTGGTAGTATTGGTTGTAATGGTGTTAGTGGTAACTGAGGGTGATAATAGTGGTAGTATTGGTTGTAATGGTGTTAGGGGTAACTGAGGGTGATAACAGTGATGTGATGGTGGTAGTATTGGTTGTAATGTTGTTAATGGTAACTGAGGGTGAAGATAGTGATGTGATGGTGGAAGTCTTGGTTGTAATGGTGTTAGTGGTAACTGAGGGTGATAATAGTGATGTGATGGTTGTAGTATTGGTGGTAATGGTGTTAGGGGTAACTAAGGGTGATAATATTGATGTGATGGTGGTAGTATTGGTTGTAATGGTGTTAGTGGTAACTGAGGGTGATAATAGTGATGTAATGGTGGTAGTATTGGTTGTAATGGTGTTAGTGGTAACTGAGGGTGATAATAGTGATGTAATGGTGGTAGTATTGGTTGTAATGTTGTTAGTGGTAACTGAGGGTGATGATAGTGATGTGATGGTGGTAGTATTGGTTGTAATGGTGTTAGGGGTAACTGAGGGTGATAATAGTGATGTGATGGTGGTAGTATTGGTTGTAATCGTGTTAGGGGTAACTGAGGGTAATAATAGTGATGTGATGGTGGTAGTATTGGTTGTAATGGTGTTAGTGGTAACTGAGGGTGATAATAGTGATGTGATGGTGGTAGTATTGGTTGTAATGGTGTTAGTGGTAACTGAGGGTGATGATAGTGATGTGATGGTGGTAGTATTGGTTGTAATGGTGTTAGGGGTAACGGAGGGTGATAATAGTGATGTGATGGTGGTAGTATTGGTTGTAATGGTGTTAGTGGTAACTGAGGGTGATGATAGTGATGTGATGGTGATAGTATTGGTTGTAATGGTGTTAGTGGTAACTGAGGGTGATAATAGTGATGTGATGGTGGTAGTATTGGTTGTAATGGTGTTAGTGGTAACTGAGGGTGATGATAGTGATGTGAGGGTGGTAGTATTGGTTGTAATGGTGTTAGGGGTAACTGAGGGTGATTATAGTAATGTGATGGTGGAAGTATTGGTTGTAATGGTGTTAGGGGTAACTGAGGGTGATAAAAGTGATGAGACAGTGGTAGTATGGGTGGTAATGGTGCTGGTGGTGGTAATGAAATGGATGTTGTTAGTTGGAATGGTGTGAGTGGTTTATAATACTAATAACAGTGATGATGGTGATGGTTGTCCTATGATGTAATAGCTGTGATGATGCTGACTGCTGTAATGGAGATGAGTATGATGATGCTGATAATGGTAATGATATGAATGGTGGTGGTGGTAGTGGTGGTAAAGGTATCGACATTGGCGATTGATGTTGATTGTGATAAAGGAGATGGTGATGGTTGATGTAAAACTGGTAATGATGGTAAAGATTGTGATGATATTGGTGATACTAATAGTAGTGGTGAGGATTGCGATGGTGATGATATTGGTATTGATAATGATGTTGATAAAAGCACTGCTGATGACTGTGATGATGGCTTTCACACCTGACTCTGAGCTGCATCAGCTCGTCCCCGATCTCTCTGGAAATCACCAAAGGCTTCTTTCACCAGGCGATCCAAATCCACTTTCTCCTGAAATTCCAGCTCAGGGTTTCTTTCAAGCACCAGAGACACCACCATCAGGAGCTGGGGAGTACCAGAGAATAAGCACATTTACACACAAAATACTCTTTACTGTTTTTCCCGTAATATATCAACAAGTCTTCTGGCTTTACCTCCACAATGATCTGTCTGTATTCAGGCAGCACAATGTTCTTCAGCGTATCCTCCACCAGCAGGGAGAAGTTCATTTCATACATGGTCATATCAGACAGAGTTGGTTGCTAAAGAGTGGATAGTGGCGTGTAATAAAGATCAACAATAATAAAAAAAGAATCAGTTGTACAATATATAAAAATATTCAGCAAGATATTTTAAATCAAGCTTCTTAGAAGGTTCAAAAACCAGCAGACTTCTAAAGAATTTGCCCCCACATTTGCAGAGATGACTGTGTTTTAGATTATTGAATAAAATGTAACCTGAGTAAACAGAACAATATACGTATGGTTATTTTCTTTAAGAAATGAATTTGCCCAACAACCAGATCCCCAATGTTAAAAAGTAACTGCCCCTTTAGTTGCTCACAGCCAGCTCTCCCATATCAATTATTTAACCGATTCAGTCTGTATTCTTGTAATACATCAACGCCTGTGAACTTTGCCATGGGAATGTGCATTATTAACCAAGAACACAACTGCTTTATGTGCACAAAATTCTGAATGGATGCTGCATCAAATTGCAGCTGAGAAGCCATGAAGTTCCAAGAAGTTGAAGATGATGTACAAAAGAATCTGACCTGATTACGCATGATTCCACAAATTAATCATGGATTATAATTAGTCAAAATGCTTAATAACACAGTTTGCCTTAATACGACTGTAACAAAGCTATAAACCTTTTTCGAATGAAACAGAGAGGATTTTACCTGAGGCAGGTGGAGGCCTCCCACCATGATGCCGTTACTCGTCCGCTCCAGAATCTGCCAGACGCGATCGTAAAACCCGAGCGGAGTACGATTCAGAGATCCATCAATCTGACGCCGATTCAGACACGACCTGATATAAAAAAAATTACGCTTTTATTTATATCATGTTTTTACTAACCTTCTGATTATACATATAGCCTTACTAACCAAACAAGGTTTTTATAGACAGACAGACAGACAGACAGACAGACAGACAGATAGACAGATAGATAGATAGATAAAGGAACATTTGGTATTTTGACCAAACCCTCACAAAATAGTTCATTTGAGCAGGGTTAATGTATTCACACAGGTAGTAAATCTCCTGAAAATGATATGGCAGTAGAACATTTCCACGCAGGTTAAAGCGACTGACAGGCTGAAAGATACAGTCAAATTCCATTACGCTGAAGAGAAACGAAGCTGAGCCAATATTTGTTCAGCAAAATTAATTAGTAACCTCCATAAACTTTGGGGGAAAATTCTAATTAAAGTGCTCCAGACATGACATGCCATTATTATGATGTATAAACTAGAAGGGATATAAAGGAAAAAAGAACCAGATGGTGTCACATTGAAAAACGTGATCGATAAGATTGCTTTCAACAGTTTTTTAACCATGCGTGAATGAAAAACCAGGAACACGTGCACAAGTCATGAATCAAGGACCAGAGCAGAAGAAATATATTGAATTCCGAGAAGATTCTGTGTTCATGGTCATACTGAACTTGACCCGAGTTCATCATGAAAAGTTCCATTTTAGCGGACGATCTTGGATTATGGTCAAGGTTTCATTTTTTCACCTGCCGTTCTGCTGAGGCTGAAGCACATCCAACAGCAGCTGTTTGACATCGCTAGGTGACATTTGGTAGATGTCCTGAGTTGGCATGTCTCCTGCACGGATCTTCAGCTCGTGTTTCATGGCCTGGACGATCCACCTGAACAAAAAAATAATAATTTCTTATTCACACTATTGAACAAACCATCACACCGTGGAACATACCATTACTCATTACTTCATATTTTTGCACATTATAACCATCTAGCTGCATAACACCTCTATAACTGATGCACTTAACACAAACTTGAATGAAAAAACGATGCATGTAAAACATGTAAAACTTTTCATTCATTTAAAGAAAAAAACATTACTGTGTCTTGACTTATATATAGTAAAATAATCAACAACCCGCTACTGTTGTGCAGCAGAGACATTGTGAGCACACTGAGGTTTATTATTCTCCTATAACTGTGTTACACTTTCTTTCTTTTATTCCACAGTAGACTGATTGTGACGATGTTTTATAATTAATATTACAAAAAAAACATGTAGCTGTTACATAGGAGTGCTGACCGTGAAGACTCCTTTCATAAATAAACACACGTAGGTTTTAGAACAACAGCTCAATAATATAAATCTTTGGATTTACAACTACAACACTGTCAGTGCTGCTGTTAGAAAAAAACACCTGACCAATCACCATGCAAAGACGTGGCTGTGGTGTAACTAGAAACGGTTCATTTCGATGTCATGCAGTTTGCTTGGGCTGTGAATGAGTCGTTTAAAGTTTTAATGCAGTGGGTTGTTTAATGAGCGGGACCGGGTTTACAGCGGCGCTTTGTTACCCGATGCGGATCTTGAGCATGCCACTGAACAGCTCGGGGCTGTTAGAGATGATCCAGCCGATGTGGATGACGAGCTCCTGCTGCAGTACGGCTTCTCGCTCACCATGAGGACTGCACTTCCTGTAAATAATGTCCTTAATGACGGCCGGAGACAGCGGGTTCGAGATCACTTCCTCATCATGTCCAAAAAGACCCAGAGTCACCTGGTACAGCAAAAAAAACAAGTGGGTAGCATGCAAACAATTATCACGTGTCATTACGTCCATGCTCTGATGCGTCTGATTTCTCTAAACGAATTTTGCACCTAACTGATAACAACCATCCAAAAGCCAAACGTTTTTTCCCCCCCTGCTAAACTATGCATTTCTTCTTCATTTGAATAAAACGTGTCAGCACGTCAGCGTTTTACTATTCCAGCCTGAGCGCTTTTAAATTCAACCCCGTGACCTGCAATTTGTGCAAAACAGAAAGCAGGTAGATTTGTGAGCATAAAAACCCACAAAAGGTCTTGATCCCTTTTTTATTTTTGTATGTCTCGTCTCTAAGGCTTAAGCACCACAGCCTGCATGGCTCAGACCTCCACTGGCGATGTAGACTGACCCAATTTCAGAACAAAGCTATGTTTCAGACTATTAAACCATTAAAACAGTTTTCGAAACACAATCTATAGGCAGATTCCATCCTCCAGTGCAGATTCATCCTAATAAAATCAATGCAGGACTACCAGAGGGGGGAAAGAGGCCTGAAATGGTATAAAGCTGGGAATGTAAATAAATAAATAAATAATAAGCGGTTGGAGTTGGAATAAAGAGAGCACAGGACACATCAGAGAATGTACAGTATATAGTAAATAATATACAGATATATCAAATATGAGCTGTATAGGGGTGGGACCATATATTGCTATGGTGATGCATCTTTAATAGTCTCTCTCTCTCTCTCTCTCTCTCTCTTTCAAACATACACACAAACTTTTTTCTTTTCTCAGACCTTTATACTGCATAGTTTCCATATTCGGCCTCATTTATCCTGCTGGATATCAACAAATGTATTCATAAAAAATTCATAGTAACAATTAAACTATAGAAATCTTGTTAATTGGGGTTAAATGTTTCACTACAAAGTCTGAGTAAGTTTATATAGCGGAGTAATCACTAATATGAACCTGATCGAACTCAAACTGTCAATGAGTTCCTGTGATTTGATCTACATATAGCGCTCAAGTTACTTCGATCCTCAAAACTACACACCTATATAATAAACATTTTGTGCAAGTTAAATGGTTCGTACTAATAACTTGAAATAGAAGCATAAATATAGATAAATAAGATTGGTTTTAAATCTATAAAAGGAGGTGGAGTTACTGTGTGTCTGTGGTATCCGCCGTGGATGAGCTGCTTTACTGTAATATTTACTGCATAGCACACTCAGGAGGTGCTCTTTAACCATTTACCTGCCATTTTCCTCTAAGCTTTGTCTTTTATGAAGCTTTATTGGCAGGGTGGCTAAAAATAAACGAAGAAAAACTCCAATGTATTCGTAACCTGTACAATTTTTATTTGGGTTTGGCCATAACAGCTTTTACACATGGTGCTTGATAAATGAGGCCCAATGTTTGTGCTGAAAAAAAAAGTCAGAACAAATCCTAATGTAACCCTTAGTCAGCTCACACATTTGTAGTGTTTAGAAAAAGAGAGCACATTTTTGACTGGAGAGTACAGTGCATAAAGACTTGCTGTTTTTGTAAATATCCCTCTGTGCTATCATGCTCATTTTTCTACTGTACACTAACACCTCACCCTCGTCGCCATATCATCTCACCCCTAACAACACTCCAGCAGCTACATTAACAGTGTGATATTCTGGGTTAGCAGTGTAGAGACTGTTAGAGATTTAATGAATTGAATCATGCAATCTTGAAAGTTTAGTGAAAAATAAATGCATGAACAACACACAAATGATCAGTGAACATTAAAATGTTTTTATTTATTCATTTTTTAAGAAGTTATAGAAGAAATCTTTCTACAATTTCTACCACTAGAAAGTTTGAAACGTTTCGTTCTTTGGCCTCCTGACCTCGGTTCCCACTTACCTGCTTGCCATGCACTAAAATGCTAGTAATACTCGGAGCAAGGCTGTCCACTAGCTTAGTTAAGAGACTGGCAGCGAGACGTACAACGGACCTGGTGAACAGAAACACATCATCCCACACGGGTTAACACTCACAGCTCTGAACGGCTGAACAGGAACAACATCAGGCCCTAAAACAGCAGGAAATTGTGAAAGTGGAACGCTAGAATGAGAGATTAATTTACGTGAAAGTTTCAACTCGTGAAAGTCTTTAATACTGGAAGACGAGACAGCAGTGATCAGATACCCAGAATCATCACTGATACTGAAGTGTGAGGAAAAAAAAAATACGGTATTGTCCATTTTAGAAACAATGCATTACACAAACAAATAGGCCAAAGATGACTTTGGATTCTGCATCTGTTGCATATATATATATATATATATAATCTATAATAAAATTTAGTAATTATAATATGTATAATTTAGATTTTTATAATAAAATTTTTATTTTAAATATATTTGCAGAGGAAGTGGAATTAAAAAATATTTTAAACAAACAAAAAAAAAAATTATATATATATTTCTTCTTCGGCTTTTCCCATTAGGGGTTTGCCACAGCGGATCATCCGTCTCTGAAGTAGTGTTTTTAGGGAAAAAAAAATCTGATGGGTATCATTATCAGCTGATACTCAAGCTTTCAGTAAAACGTGGCATTTCTAACCGTGACTAAATTGAGCCCAACTGTAGATCGTAAACTTCACGACGTTATGCTCGCTAGTCCTGATATAAACTGCGACTGGTTTGGTGCAAGAAACAGCATCGGAACACTAATGATTCGAACCTCCTGAAAGCTTTCCTATGAGCTGTTATTATTTCCACCACCATCACAGGCTGCTCGCTGTTCCTATGTCCCTCCGTCTAGTCGCTCAACCATGCGAGAATTTCAATAACCGGCTAAATTAACGAGCGCTCCCTACACAGCGTGCAGTCACAATGAGCCATTAGCAGGCTCAGGTTTGTCCCTCAGACAGGAAGCGGTGCTGAATGACAAACGTGCAGTGGGAAATCAAGTCCAACAGTTACGGAGTCTCAATGAATAATTCTCAAATGACACCTTTAAATCGTATAAAGGTCCCTAGCATAGGTATTTTAATGTTCACTAATTGAGGTGATTTGTGAAATTTGTGCTTTCTGTAGTAGACACATCCACTCAGAGCTGGGCGATAATCTCCATTTACACACGATGAATAAGTGGCACTAATTATATTTTTTTTATGAAAAAATATATAATTGAGCACATTTAGAGCAGAAAAACAGGAGGCGGCGATTGTTGTTCTGTGGTTTGGTTTATCGCTGTACTTATTTCTTAATTTTTTTATGTATTATATAATTGAATCAAACTTTTATGTAACATGATATAATATGTAATCTCTCCGCAGGAAACTCAATCCTTCTTGGATAATAAACTGAGGCTCATTATAAAAAAAGGAAATCATAACCATGTGCTCCAGATTGTTAGCATATTTTTGTTATTAAAGTATTTTCCTAAAATATCGATCTCATATCCTTTCCATATCGCCCAGCTCTCTCGCTTTCTCTCTCTCAAATTAAAAAATGAAATAAATTATATTAAAACGAGCAAAGGGGATAAGGTGAGGTTGTGAAGTTCAGCACAACATTGAACACACTTCACTAAATGAAAAGGACAAAAATTATTTGTATTAACAAAGTTACATTCAATTAAAAAAAAAAATGATTGCATTAGGTCAAATTAAAACCTTTTTGACCATCCCTTGATCCCTCCATCATTTCCTTCATAAATTTCACTTGTCTGCAGATTTTTACTTTTTTTTTGGTGAATTTTTTAAACAGAATAAAAAAAATTACTTTGAATTATTGCTAAATACTCATTAAATGTATTGTTGTTATTATGATTATATTCTTTATTTCAGAGCTGCCAACACAAAATAGCAATAACCTGTGGTTCCTGATTAAAAAGCTAAAATCTGCTGAATATTTTCGAATATTTTATACATAAGGAAAAACCACACGTCTACACGCGTTTTTGAACGTATATAGTTTGATTTTATGTTGTTGAATGACTGAGATTGAAGTTGGTTCCTGTTCTCACTGTAGTCATTCCCTCAACAGTAGGTCTCTCTGAATCTCTGAAAAGCAGTCAGTCAATTAACCAAGATACCACAGAGCGTAAACTGGGAACATCTATCAAGTGCTGATAAACTTCCCAAAGCACCATGAGTGTTAAAAAGTGCTGACACTGGAGACTCTTTACATAAATGTTAAATATAAGACTGCTAAAGAAAAACTAACAAAACAGCATTTAGATAAAAAATATGCACTGAGACGAGGTGAATGATTATGAATGAGATATGTGTAGAAGGGGGCGGGTCTTCCCCTTCAGAGACACCTACACAATTCGTTTGAATAACTCCAGATTCGCATGTCAGTTTAGCTCATAATAGGAGAGGTATCAAAGTACACTAACTGAGTGCAACGCACAAAATGTTGGCAGGTCTGTTATTATTAGCTTCAGCTACTGATTTAATATTAAATCTCCTATAACAAAAAATGTAAATGAATGTGTAATTGCACCATCATCATCATCATCATCATCATTACAGCTCATCAGTGAAGCGTGCTCCCTGTTAATGTAAAACTTGGTGATGTTTAACTCACAGATTGGACAGATACATATAATAAAGCATGCAGCAGCAGAGGCACTCGGACAGCACGTTACCTGTTTACCATGGACCAACAGGGTCGTTATATGGGGAGCTATAGAACTGGCGAACTTCTGCATAGCGGCTGCTGCGCAACGCACCGCCATCCTACAGCGAGTTAACATGTCGTAAAAAAATTAATTGATTTTTACAGGAGATTTCAATAAAAAGACAAAAAAAACAAAAAAACCCCAAACAAGGTACGTTTAAATACGTGGAAACAGCATGCTGCCGCGTGGTACAGCATAGTGTGTGAACCCCTGACCCCTTACACCCATATGAGGTTTTTTATCTGGAATAAATTTGGATAAGATAAGAATGTTCAGGGCACATACTTTTGGCTGAATTATTTAACTAAGGTTCTGAGAATTTAGAAGTAGTTAGTGTGTGTGTTTTGTTGTGTGAAGTGAAGAAATGAAATCTGACCAGAGTTTCCTGCTCCCTGCTCTCCTGTAGATCCGCTCCAGCTCCGACTTCAGGTACTCTGCACACGCAAAACAGAAAAACAAGACGAGACACGATATCAGCTTATATTATATAAATTCTTCAAATCTGATTGGTCATAAGATGTTTTTTTTATGTTTGTTTTTTATTTTTATAAAAAACCCCATCTTTAATTAATGAACTAGTTTAAATATGGTTATTGTTCATAAAACTAGTTAAAAATGTTTTTTATTTTTTATCAGATTAGATAAACAGAATTATTTAATTTTTAAAGCACCTTAAAGTAACATATTAAGACCCACTTAATTGTTTACTTTTATTTTATTTACTGCAGTATTTGTGTGCTTGTGTGTATGTATATACGTGTGTGTGTGCGTGTGTGTATGTATTGGTACCGTCCCTGCTGAAGAAGTCTGGACCTTCTTTCTTCAGTAGAATACTAGCAAGCTGCGCCTGGCTGGCAAGACAGACACAATCCTGACAGGAAAAAAAAACACACACACACACACACACACACTTTACATGGTGTACGAGATGGACCTACATCACTTCAATCACTAATGTGAAACTCACATTAAACTTCTGTAGGATCTCATTTGTGGGTTTGTTCCTCCACTCGTCGATGTCGATCTCGGGCTGCTGCTCGAGGTCTGAGGCGTTCGGTGTGCTCGCCTGACGCTTCACCTTCGAGTGTTTGGGCAACTCCAGCTCCTCGAAACTCTTAAACTCGGGAATCCTTTAAGGAGGAGAAACACAAGTCACAAATCAGAGATTGTTACACAAGAAACACATCACTGCTGACGATTTTTTTTAAAATGTTTAAATAATAATAATTATTAATAATATGTAATTATGAATGTTAAGTTCTGGTTCTTACTCTGCCTCATTGACACGCAGAAAATCCAGCTGCTCAACCACAGCTCCAGAGATTAGAGTCTACACACACACACACACACACACACACACACACACACACACACACACACTGAAAAGTTCATTTAGAAATACAAACAGCATCATAGTCTTATATCTACAATATTTATCTTAATCAGTGCATTAATTAATTAATTTATTTATCCATCCATTAATTAATTAATTCATTCATTTGTTTATTTACTTTTTCACTTGATTAAGAAACAAAAAGTTCAGTTTTACACAATTACAGTTGACAAATATCAAAAGAGTATAAAAAGGATTCATTATCACATTCATATTTTGACAATAATAATCACTTGTATATTAAATATATTATACAGTATATAAATAACTTCTTTTTATATTGCTATAAAAGCTTTGTTACTTCTGAACATCTAATTTCCTCGTATCTATCTGGACATTGTTTCTGTGAAAAAATGAGTGTCAGGAGCTGACCTGAAGCCTGTCGACGTGAACTTTGACCCCTCCGATGTTACCCTTCTTGAACGAGGCCAGCATGTCCAGGACAGGGTTAAAACGGCTCCCCCTATAGGACACAGAAAGACATTAAACAGTTAAAGGATATTGAGTGCGATTGCAAAGTTGTTATGGAGCAAGTCGTACCTGATGTTATCCTCTCTGATGAGAACGAGAAACAGAGGGCGTCCTGGCATCTTCCAGCACTGCTTAATAAACTGTAGGGCGTTCTGTACGTAAACACACACGAACACACAAATCTCTTCAAATCTGTTTTTTGAACAGCGTTTAAGACCCGTATGTTTGGCATAGTGTGACATCAGTACAGCTCACCTTGATGTCATCGATAAGCAGCATAACGTCCTGAGACAAGTAGAAGTCGCTGAGGTCGAAAACAATGGGGTAACACACCACAGTCTTCCCCAGGATCCGATAAATCTGATAATATAGAAAAAACAAAAATATATATATAAAAAAAAAAAATTCTATGACCCTCCCAGGATGAATAATGCATGAATATGTAAATAAGGAAACCCACCCATGTTCATCCCTAACTGCTTAATATCATTACGATTAAGTAACTTAATTAACTAGCTAGCTAAGTGTATATTAATTAAACTACATAGCATGTAATTTGGTGTTACTTTAACAACCCATATTACTATATAGGTTTAATGACTATTGTTTCCATGACTTAAATCTCTCATCCTAGACGTGATTGGTCCACAGTGATGAAGCTTATTTAGTGACACCACGGAAATATATCTATTCTCCAGGTCTGCCCCTAAATCAGGTTTGTATGTATTTATGTTTAGGGAAACTTTAGCATCCTCATGATGTCTTTTTGTGTCCTATATTTTGAAATTCTACCAGAACAAGTTAAACAGAGCTGAAAAGTGATTGATTCTTTCACCTTCTCCAGTGTTCCTCTAAGCAAAGCGGCTTCAGAGGGGCTCTGAACGTGTGTAGGATAGGCGGTGCTTTATTGTTGCCGTGACAACCGCTTCCAGAAAAAGAAACGGCCGCATCCGTCTCACTGTCAACTGTACACTGCTTTTTTTGTAGTACAGCTTCAGGAGATGAAGCCAATAGACCAGTGTATTTGTGTGTGTATACGTGTGTGTACATGTGTGATTGAGAGTGTACCTTACAGGTCCCGATGCAGCCCACCGGTCTCTCCGGACGCCCACTTAAACCGAGCTTTTTATTGATGGCCAGGAAACGATATGCCTGTAAACACACACATACACACAGCATGTGTACGCTCTGCATAATACACACTGTACAATAAACAGTTGTATATAGAAATCGATTAAGGAGAAGAATGCAGCACACAAACCCACACACTCTGTAGTAAGACAAACTCGTTTTCAGCAGAAAATATAAATATAATATATATAAATTCACCTACACAAAGGTGTACTGCATGTAATAGTGGTGTCTGATTAATTTCATGTTAGGGTCAAAACATCCCTGTCCATCCCATAATAAAAATGTACTGTAAAACCTTTATTTCATGCAAAACAGTGTTGAAACTTCAGGCTGTTGTCATGATTGTTGTCATGAATCATATCACAAAAGAATATAAATATTAATAATAATCCTGACCTCATGGTACATGACATGGAGCTTTTGCTAGAATAGAAATTAGGTTTTTAAACTTTAAACATGAAGCTAAATAGAAAACGCCTTGTGTTTGTAGTCATTTACGGTCTACAATAGAGAGGCATGGATTTTGAGACAAAACAAAAAGGTTTGTTTAGTCAGCTGGAGACACGATGTGGCATACTGCCTCTACTATTAACATTTTTCTGATGACGTGCACAAGTTTTGCTTCATGTGACTGCAGGATCCATGTGTCAGCCATCTTGGCTATGTGCAGATTAACATTCCCTTCCTCAGAGACATTTTATCTCTCTGTTTCTCTCTCTGCTCAGATCAGATCTCATCTTTTCTCTTAGCGATATCACTCGTATCGGTGATCAGAGAAGTCATACCTGCTGTTTTATATCTAAACTCCATACTGCCTTTATACTACATACATTTCATACACAGACAAAAGAAAGACAGAAGGAGAGAGAAAAAAAAAGGAAGAGACAAAATGAAGGACACAGAATTTGAGAAACGGACAGAGAGAGAAGAGCAGAAAAGGGAAGGAGATACTCGTTTTGAACCTCACTGCTGTATAAAATCTATATTCTGTCGTCATATCTCTGCAGGGAAACCTTTGTGTTTGAGTGTGTGTCTCTTTTGCTTGATGTGTATGCTGTCGGAATTTGTAATGATATTATAGCACCACTAGATGGAGCTGTGTGTATCTGAGACTTTTAGCTCAGCACGTCTCACGCAGACACGCACAGATACTTATGCAGACACAAACACACAAAAAAAACCTTGCTACCTAGAAACACAGACACACACAAAACCTTGTTCTTGTAAAACTGCAAAGAAATACAAAAATGATAGTGTTTTACTGTGTGTGACTGGTAAAAGTAGAGAAGGAGAGTAACAGTGAGGGTGGATCTGATTAAGACACATAAAATAAATCTGTGATAGATTTGGATATCTTAAGGTAGAACAAGTGCCCTGTAGTAGAGCATATATTAAAGATATTGGCGTGTGTGTGTGGCACAGTAGTTTGGGTTTTTTTGGTTAAAGAGAGTGTCTTTAAATGGGACAGGATTAGGCTTTTCAGTGCAAGGGGCAGGTGTTGGCTTGTCCTTGAGTGGTAAAGATATGGGGTTTTCTAGGATTGGATCAGGTGTGGGGTTTTCAAATAGTGGGACAGTTTTGGACTTGCATTTAAGTGAGACAGGTGTGGTGTATTATATGACTGGGACAGGTACGAGGTTTTTTTTGTGAGTGGGGCAGGTGTGAGGTTTTCTGTGAGTGGGGCAGGTGTGAGGTTTTCTGTGAGTGAAACAGGTGTGGGCTTTTCCATGAATGGGACATGTGTGATTTTATTAGGGACTGTAAGGTGTTGGCAGGTGATAGTGTAGCTAGACCGCATCGGATGGTGTTCTATAGGATGGTTTTGGAGGTGAAGAAGAAGAGGAGGAGAGTGAGGACTGAATAAAGAATAAGATGGTGGACACTGTAGTGTGAGATTTAGGGAAGAGGTTAGACAGGGGCTCGGTGGTGGTGAAGTGGTGCTGGATGATTGGACAACTACTACAGAAGTGATGAGAGAGACAGATAAGAAGGTACTTGGTGGTGGAATGACAAAGACGTGGTGGTGGAATAAGGAAGTACAGGAAAGAATAAGGAGTAAGAGGTTGGCAAAACAGAATTGGGATCGGCAGAGAGATGAGAAAAATAGGAAGGAACACAACGAGATGCGGCAGCAGGCCAAAATGGATGTTTCAAAAGCTTGGGAAAAAGGCATATGAGAAGCTATTTGTGCTGCAAGTTAGAGCAATAAAGCATGCAGATGGAAATGTGTTGACTAATGAGGAGAGCGTGATGAGAAGATGAAGGGAGTACTTTGAGCAGCTGATGAATGAGGAAAATGAGAGAGAGAGAGAAGGTTGGATGATGTAGAGATGGTGAAGCAGGAAGTGGATATGATTAGTAAGGAGGAAGTGAGAGCAGCTATTAAAAGGATGAAGAGTGGAAAGTCAGTTGGTCCAAATGGCATACTAGTAGAAGCATGGAGAGATGTTTAGGAGAGAGTGAAGTTTTTAAGCGGATTGTTCAACAAGATTCGGGAAGGCGAGAGGATGCCTGAAGAATGGAGAAGGAGTGTACGGGTACCGATCTTGGGAGACTAAGGGAGATGTGCAAACCTGCAGCAATTACAGGGGGATTCATTGATCCATCACACCATGTAGTTATGGGAAAGAGTAGTGGAAGCCAGGCTGAGAGAAGAGGTGACCATCTGTGAGCAACAGTATGGTTTCATGCCGAGAAAGAGCACAACAGATGCCTTATTGGCTTTGAGAATGTTGATGAAGTATAAAGAAGGTCAGAAGGAGTTGCATTGTGTATTTGTGGATTTAGAGAAAGCGTACGACAGGGGGGAGAGAGAGGAGTTGTGGTGTTGTATGAGGAAGTCAGGTGTGTTGAAAGTATGTGAGGGTGGCAGGACATGTATGAGGACAGTGTGCAGCAGTGAAGTGATCGGCTCTGAGCCCTTTCCTGTTTGCAGTGGTGATGGACAGGTTGGCAGATGAGGTCAGACAGGAGTCTCTGTAGACTATGATATTTGCAAATGATATTGTGCGTAAATGAGAGGGAGGACAGTGGAGTGGTGCGGTTGCAGGGTAAAGAGGTGGTGAAGGTGGAGGAGTTCAGGTACCTGGGGTCAACAGTGCAAAATAATGAAGTGTATGTTAGAGAAGTGAAGAAAAGAGTGCAGGCAGGGTGGAGTGGGTGGAGAAGAGTGACAGAAGTGATTTGTGATGGAAGAGTATCTGCAAGTGTGAAAGGGAAAGTTTATGGGACTGTGGTGAGACCTGTGATGATGTATGGTTTAGAGACAGTGGCATTGAGTAAAAGACAGGAGGTGGAGCTAGAGGTAGCAGAGCTGAAGACGTTAAGGTTTTTGTTGGGAATGACGACGATGGACAGGATAAGTTTATTAGAGTTTATTAGTCCAAGAAGATGGACAGGTGAGGGGTTTTCTATTCTAGTTCTATTTCTAGTATGATATGTGTGGGTGTGACTTTGAACTGTACACATGAATGCAAATCCACAGTCACTCCACTCTACAGTGCAGAGGAGATGAAGTGGGAGAAGTTTGACTCCTTAAGACTCAGTGCTTATGACTGAGAGGATAATTAGCAGGCTTATGTCCTGGGTAATCATTAACCTGAATTCCAGCCACTGATATACAGCCTGCTATCGGAATATCTGACTGAACGTCTCTCACAATAAAAATGAACACCCACTATTATCAGCTCTCTCGGCGAGGACGCGCAACTGCTCAGTTCCTTTTTAATTTGGCAAATACAAATATAACATGCTTCAATTTACATTACAGGTTTTCATTTGACACACCCTCATGATTGATCAGAATCATTTTCTGACCGGAGCATAGCTGCAAATCACAGGTGTATTTATATCAATGCTTTAGTGGTTATAAGTTTTTACAGTAGCAGCTCTTGAATACAGATGTGAATAAAGATCTTTTTTCTAAAATATGTAATAAATGCTCTGGTGAAAATTTGTGCAAGGAGATATTTATTCAAAATTCATTGAAAAAACTGCAAATGTAAGATGTGTCTTTTAAGAGAAAATAAAAAGCACTTAGGCACTTGGTCTTGCGTTACAGGAAAAAGAAATCAACATCTTGACACGGCTGAGTGTGAAGTGAAGAACCACATATATTTTTGCCTCGAGATTTTAAAATAAATACCCAAAAAATGCGGTTTATAAACGTTGGCCAGTTTCAGAAGTGTGTAGACTGATCACTCTTTAACTATCCCCTGCCTTAAAGTTTGCACTTTCTGTCGGATTTGCATGTGGCTGTTAAATTGCTCATGTGAGCTTATCTCCTGTGTTGATTAATGAATATACCATGAAAGGTGTAAAGTACCTTCACAAGCTCCTGCTGAGGCCAAATCTGAATGGGCTCCACCTGCTGAGGGGTTTGAGTCTGAATGCCGTACGTGTTCAAGAAAACCTGCAACCTAACACACACACACACACACACACACGCGCAAACGTTTAAGCTTAAAGTATGATTCATTGTCTGGTATTCTTGCATTTCTCTTTTCTAAATGCTAACAAGACAGAACATCTCTCCATTAATTCTCCTCCACTTTTTCATTTCAAAATGAACGATCCTGAAAACGCCGATCTTGAATGCTTGTATTAACAATGACTCAGCAGTCAGTCTACTTGGAAGTTAGCAAAAAGAACATATTACAGATTCTTTTTTAGTGCCTGAAACACTGCTATTATAATCACTGTGTTTTTTTAAAGAAGGGGAAAAAAAAAAATCAAGAAACAAATAAACAAACAGGAACATTTTCCCGGGACTGCAACTGGAGAACGTTTGAATCACCGAACATTAATTTCAGTGCATACGGATCTTTTATGAACAGAGCAACTCGACTTGGCTCATGCTGAAATGTCCTGCAGTGGCATTTTTTTTTTCATTTTTTGGATTCATGAATACTTGATTCTCAGGCTTTGTGTGTGGACGGAAACAATTAGAAAATGAGTCAATATTTTAATGAGGAATTATATACCTGTTTTGTGCCGGGAAAAAAAAGAAAAAGAAATTAAACTTGTTTCTTAGGTTTCTAATGCTGGATTCGGAAAGTAGAACAAAACAACTAAATACACACAGGCCTGTCTTGTATGCTTGTTTTTTTTTCAAAGGAGTGCCAATAATTTTGGATAAAAGACGAATAGAGAACGAGCGAAAAAATAAAAGAGAAAGCATCAGAGAGATGGCTGTACCTCTGACTCTCGGCGATAAGTGCCACGTGGATCACCACATCATTCTCGATGGGACCCTGCGGAGAACAACAACACACTCATCAGATTTCCTTTCTCTCTATCCGCCCCTCTGTCTCGCTCCCTCTCTCTCTTTCTCTCTCTGTGTGTTGCATGGTGGAGAAAACAGCGAGTCTTTTTCCTGAGGGATAAAACACCGTCTGTGACATTTCAGAGCTCACCAACATCAACATCACAACCGGAGACGGAGTTAAGAAAGAATGAAAGAAAGAACGAAAGAGGAAAAAAAGAGATGATGAACAAACCCTCATTTCAGCTCATTAGTGCACACAGACGAGTTGCGTTTCAGTACAATAATGAGCTGCTGATTGGTGGCGTCCATCTGCGTCTGAAATCGCCATAAGAAAGAAAAATAAAATCTGCCGTACTTCCCTCAGAGCTGACAAACATTAGCATTGTGCTAAGTGTAAAGCTTAGCATTTAAAAGCACTATTTTAGATGACTAGGATCAGTGAGCATGATCAGCTAACCAAACAGATTTATTGGAAAGGTTCATAATAGTTAATAATAATAATATTAACTAGCTGGAAATTCTGACAGGATTAAAGTGTATATAATTAACGATAACTAATGCTAACCTGACAGGATTTCTCAATAAAAAAAAAAAAAAAAACTGACTGGATTTCTAAAAGGTCTTCAGTGTTTCATATTACAGAAAGAATTTCAACAGATTCTTCACTGTTAATAAAGTCAACCAGATAACATGACTGGACTTTATACCATTTAGAATAGTGAAATAAAATTAGCGAACATCAAAAAACAAAACTGTCCTTGTTGAAAAAAATCTACCCGGGGAACATTTTTTGAGAACATTTTTTTCAGGTTTTAGAGCAAAATAATATGTAATTGCTGGCTAAAATGCTGATAATACACATGGTTACAAAACCACGAACAAGAGAAGATAAATGGATAATTTGAACCAAACACACACACACACACTCACATACACTCATGGGGGACAAATAACAGCGGCAGATAAAACAGCTTACCACATTAGCTTGTGTTAATTCTATAAATTATGAGCATTTATGTCAGACATCGTGTTAGATTCGTTTGTTTTAACTAACTAGCCAGAAATTGATTCATACAAACAAACAAAACAAAAAAATGCTAATAAATTCAGTCATTTTGCCATATGACAAGATTAGCCGAGTTCCTATAAACATTATCAGCAGTGAAAGTTACAGAATGCGCTCGTTCTAGTTTGTGTTAGCTAGCTGCCTAGTGTTAGTGTAGTTTTAAACTTTAATATTATTAAAGCACGTAAGAATTCTGTTTAGCTAGCCAATGTTACCGGCTAGCTTATACTACAAACCTTTAAACTGTACATAAAATCTAAAATTCTTCTCTGGTTCATTTCAGCTAGCAGCGTTAGTCAGCTAGATAGCATTAGCAGTGACTAATTTGAATTTGAATGGCAAATACAAAAAAAATTGTTTGAAGGTTAAGAATTTACATTATTATGCTATGCTTAGCCTGTGTTAGCTAGCTTGCTACAGTAACTGTTTTGAATGACAGTGACGTGTTGCCTGATATGGCGAGGCTAATGTGCATCATTAGCCAAAAAACAAAAGAAAAAAAATATATATATATAATTTCCCTTTTCCTGCATCTGTTGTGTTTCATTAGAAAACCTTTTTTAAATTGGAGATCTGCTAATGCGCTAATATGCTAACGAAATCACAGCCTGTTATCTGTTGAACGAATAATTGATCTCCTTTTCTGCTGACAGCTGATGATCCGATGACTAAATATGAAAAACAGGAAGGGAAAAACAGGAAAAAAAAAGCCAGCTGCCAGTTGTGAGTCTTGTGCTAGTAAAAGGCTTTCATTTGAAGAAAGAAGGCAGGACTTGGTTTTATTGCCCGATGCTATTAAACGCATCTGTGTGTCTGAGTGCGAGTGTGTGCGCACGAGTGTGTGAGAGCGAGAGAGAGAGTGAGATCGCCTCTGATTAATTGCTAGCAGATGCAAAACAAAACGGAGGAAATGGGATTCATTAGCATGCCACTGAATAGCTCGCTCAAAAAAAAAAAAAAAAAAAAAAAGATAGATAGATTTGATATTTTCGTCGAGACGGACAGAAAACACGCTTTCTGGAATGTTTCAGATTCTTTCTGGAGTGTTGCTGATACACACGTGCGCTTAAATTAGCGGCAACCAAAAATAAAAAATACAATAAAAATAAAAATATTGTTACTTTCTCAACTGACATCTGCATTACCCATAATTCTAAGCATTTTTCAGAATATTGAATTCTAAAGAATTTTTTAACCAAAAATTATTGTCAAACAGGGACAAGGTGGCGGAGTGCAGACATGCAGTACAGCGTCAATAAATACATAAATTGATGTGAGTTACAAGTAAACCGTTGAAAGAATGAAAGAAAAAGGACAAAATAATGTTAGACAGCTAGTTAATATACACATGAAATTCAGATCACTGGAGTAGCTGAACATGGTGATTTAGAGCATATCTTCCCAAATCTTCTTCACAATATGTGTATTATGAAAACTCCTATATGTACTTAGTCAGGTACAGGAGGAATTAAGATTATTTTGTTATTCAGAGCATGTACAACCTCCATTAAGTGTTTATCTGAGGTTCAGTGTGGCTCAATAAAGACAATTTCAGAGACATTTTTAAAGAATACTGCTATCCTCCCACACACACTCCAGGGAGCCAACAAGAATGACTAAACACACTGCAAAAAACCCCGACACACTTTCAAAAGAAAATACACGGCGCGTCGGAGTCATCGGGTTCACAGCACAGGGTGATTTATGTAGGATGTGGAGACGACTGTATGATGCATCAAACAAGAGAAAGCAATGAGGAAGTGTAACACACCAACAAACAGGGTAAAGACACACACACACAAGGATTAAAGACACGACACAAAACTCCAGCAAAAGCAGTGCTATATTACACATTAAACAACAGTTCGTTCTAATCCTGCGATCTGATTGGCTGAAATGTGTTCAACAAATATGCATCATTCCCCTGACCACAAGCTGCTAAGCAACAGCAAAGGTTGTGTTACTAACAAAAATAATAATAAGGCATAAGTAAAAAACTATTATTATTGTTATTATAATTATTATTATCAGCAGTAGTCATATATGAAGTCCACATGGTTTTGGAACAGTATAAACTTTTTTTCTTTTATTTTTTTAGCCTTCTTATGTTGACTTTAATCCTTTATGTCTCACTAATTAGCAGTCAGTTTATGCTATTTTATTCCCTTTCCAAAGGAAAGTTTTATAGACAAGAATAAATCTTAGCAGCACCGACTGAAGCACTGGGGATCCTGTGACCTTCGTATTTTGTAACTTTGATATTGCTCAAATGCAGATTTACATTGATGACCCAGAAAAATGCAAACAACGGAAATTCAAACCTTAGCAGCCACTGTTCATTCGTGCTGTGAAGAAGCATATGCACGAATTGCACTGTATAGAAGCCCCTAGACGAAATGTGGATGTGCGACATAACACAAACTGAAAACTAACTGCACGCACACACACACACACACACACACACACACACACACACACACACACACACACACACACACACAAAACTCCACCCACGTTCAGTATGCAAGTATAATCGTGGGCGTCCAAATACTCTTATTTCAGAGTTATCTTTAATGCACAGCATCCCACAATGCACTGCATTCCATTCCATCAAAATAAATAAATAAATAAATAAATAAAACTGCTGAGCTCAACCATTCTATCATTCAGATGTGCAATAAAAGATGCTTAGCAATGACCTGGAAAAATAATGTAAAAATAATTGGTAAATGCCATTGCTTTAGGACAAGTGTACTATGTGAGGGAGAAACACGCTTCAGAAATATGACCCAGAGTGCTTTTTTGTGTGTATGAAGGCCTCGTGTAACTCCACTCACATTTCTGTGTCCTGAAGAAAAAAAAGTTGAAGAAAATTGTTTTTTATTACTGATAGAAGGAGAGAACTTGATGCAGAATTGTGATTCTGACTTCCCTACAACACACTCCCCACAACACACGTGTTAAAACGTGAGTTTCAAGTAGCTGAATGCAGTATTGAACTGTATAGAAAAGAACGATACTAATAATTCGAGCAATAGCGCCATCTAAGGTCACAAAATACGATGGTCACAGTATCTGCCGGAAGAGACACCGGTACTTCAGCCGGTGCTGCTACGACTTAATTCTCGTCGTTTTTATTTATTTGTTATTAATTATTTATTTTTAAAATTTCTAAGACAAGCACCTTTTTTTTTTTTTTTTTTTTTTTTTTACAATAAAACAAATAAATGAATGTTAATATTTAATAATTTGTATTCTGTATATATAACGATTCGTGACAAATAAAATCTTATTCTTATATAATATTTTAATATGGATACAATATTATTACCAGATATGAATGCGATCAGTCTTTGAAACAAACAACAAAAAGTTTTGTATTTTCAGAACATGTGGACCTATTTCTTATTAGCTAATAATAATAATAATAATAAAAATAATAAAAATAAAATTCTAACAGAGAAGGTGTGTCCGATCTTGACTGCTAAACTGATATATTCATTCCTACCATAATTTAGTTTTCTTTAATAATTAAAAATAATATTTAGAAAATGCCAAACTACAAAAAAAAAAAAAAAAAAAAAAAATTTAACTAAATTTATGCATGTAAAGGTTCGAAATATAAAAGATTTCCCAGAAACTCCTTTCAGAAAACAGTTTATCTGGATTATACCCGGATTATGAGCAAGACTGGATGTGTACATGTTTTTACAGAGAAAGAGCCGGATTACATCTCAACCCACACCATGCTATCGATCTAAAGACAGACGTAGATACAGAGAGAACTATGCAAAGCGCAGCTCTCTGTCGCTCATGTGACCCTGGTCCCCAACCGCCAACGATAAATAAATAACCACAGCAAGGCCTTTTCATCAAGTCAAACAGTCCACTTAGGCTAATCCATTTGCATGCAGAGCGGCATAAAAAGCCTCACGACTGAATTTGACAAAGCAGAACGTGATTTGTGAAAATGGAGTTCGGTCTGAAGTTCCCGCATGAGCGGCCTAATGAAGCCGAGCCGAGCACAAATTAAAAGCACTCAGACGTGACACGGCGGGAACGACGGAGCCCCGGGGGAGGAACCGAGACGTGGATGTGCGACATAACACAAACTGAAAACTAACTGCACACACAGACACACACACACACACACACACAAAAACACTAAACTCCACCCACATTTAGTATGCAAGCATAATCGTGGACTTCCAAATACACCTATTCCAGAGTTTTCTTTAATTCACAGCATCCCACAATGCACTGCAGTCATTCCATTCCATCAAAATAAATTTAAAAATAAATAAAACTGCTGTCCTCAACCATTCTATTATTCAGATGTGCAATAAAAGATGCTTAGCAATGACCTGGAAAAATATCGGACAAATAATTGGTATATGCCATTGCTTTAGGACAAGTGTACTATATGAGGGAGAAACATGCTTAGAAAATATGGCGTTTTTTGTGTGTATGAAGGCCTCCTGTAACCTATTTTATAGATACTCCACTCACATTTCTGTGTCTGAAGGAAAAAACCTTGAGAAAAAATAAAAAAGATTTGAGAATTAAGACTGGCGGTGCTTTTGCAAGACAACCATTAATGACTGATAGAAGGGAAGAACTTGATGCAGAATTAGTGATTCTGACTTCCCTACAACACACTCGACCAGTCGGATAAATTCATACGAGCTGAAATGTGCATGTTTACAGTGTTAGAACGTGAGTCTCAAGTAGCTGAATGCAATAGCACATATGTTCCAACACTAAAAGCATTAAAGCTCATGAGACCTCATTACAAAGACGTACAGGACAGCGAAAGCTCTCATGATAAATCAGAATGAACCAGATCTGTCATCTTTATAATGTTGCCAGTTGGTTTCCAAGCAGCTGAAACCGATGTCATGGAAGACCATGCTAATTAACATGCTAAGTCTTGTTGAACAACCAGAAATGGGAGGGCCTTGACTGCTTTCTTTTATTTAACAATGAAAACAGAAAAAGGAAACAATTGATTGTTCAAGTTTCTGAACACAGAAAAAAAAAGAGAAAATGTGTTACTTGTGAATTGTTGTTTAACCAAACAAACAGAACAATGTTTTCAATCTAACAATCCTAACCTGTAAGCAAAAGTGAATTTGACTGGTGGCCTTTTCTTAGAAATAGAAGTTTACTTTGGAGCCAAATGATAAATAAACTTTCTTTGGGCTTCTCCTATTAGGGGTCGCCACAGCGGATCATCCGTATTCATGATCCACACGTTTGATTTGGCACAAGTTTTATGCTGGATGCCCTTCCTCACGCAACCCTCCCTATTTATCCGGGCTTGGGACCGGCACTGAGAGTGGCTGGGGTTGGTTCCCTGACCGGGGATCGAACCTGGACCGCAGGGTTGAGAGTGCCGCATCCTAACCACTAGACCACCAGGGAAGCCAAATGATAAATAATATGATAATAACT
This sequence comes from Silurus asotus, assembly GCA_024362625.1. Classification (NCBI taxonomy): domain Eukaryota; kingdom Metazoa; phylum Chordata; class Actinopteri; order Siluriformes; family Siluridae; genus Silurus; species Silurus asotus. The sequence goes on from MU551534.1 coordinate 99,560, forward strand.
AGAGGAACAGAGTTAGGGGCAGGGCAGAGAATGCTGGGGGCAGGGCAGAAAATGCTGGGGGCAGAGCAGGGAATGATGGGGCAGGGCAGGGAATGTGGGGGCAGGGCAGGGAATGTGGGGGCAGGGCAGGGAATGATGGGGCAGGGCAGGGAATGTGGGGGCAGGGCAGGGAATGTGGGGGCAGGGCAGGGAATGATGGGGCAGGGCAGGGAATGTGGGGGCAGGGCAGGGAATGCTGGGGCAAAGCAGGAACTGCTGGGGCACTGCAGGGGATGTGGGGGAAGGGCAGGGAATGCTGGGGCAAAGCAGGAAATGCGGAGGCAGGGCAGGAACTGCTGGGGCATTGCAGGGAATGTGGGGGAAGGGCAGGGAATGCTGGGGCAGGGCGAGGCATGATTGTTGTTGTAGAATGAGTCATAAAACACCATAATTGAAACATTTGCAAGAATCTTTTGTCGTCATGCTCTATGTTGAGTTCGGTTTCACTAATAATATTCATACATTTGCATAAAACTATAGTTGTCCATGTTGATTAGAGTATTAGAAACTTTAATTAAAGGTACATTAGGAACAGAAAGAAATGCGTGATTAAGTTGCGAAAAATCAGAATGAACTCGTGACAACCGTGCGATTAACTGCGATTAAATATTTGAATCGATTGACACTAATATATATAATATTATATTAAAATTATATTATATTTAAACTCTGCGATGCAAAAACAGCCAGTTTAATATGTTAAATTGTGAATTTCATAACCATGTGGGTAACTTTACCACACATCAGTTTAAATAATACATAATAGTACATAAGGTTAATGTATAGAGCAGGCACTCGATAGTGAGTGTGTGTGTGTGTGTGTGTGTGTGAGTGTGTGTGTGAATTTATAGACAACTTTCTGATAAAAGTCTCTTCACGCTGGCAGAAAAAAAGGAAAAACAGAGTTTTCGAACTCCATCCTGAGTGTTTGGTTACGTAACGGCGTAATCCGGCCCACATTCCTGCTCTAACACACAGAAACAGGTGAGGATTTTGGAGCTGGAATGTGAGCGTGAAGTGGCTCGAGCTCACATCTATTAGCTTCAGCCTGAAATCCTTGCGCCACACAAAGAGGAGGCTGAGGCATGAAAGAAATCAATTTACACTTAGCCGAGGTGAAGGACAGGCTTAGACGCTTCTCTGTCTGCAATTCCTATACAGCAGGTTTTTTGGTGTGTGTGTGTGTTTGTTCGTGCGCGCATGTAGGGAAGATGGAAAGCCTGATTGTAGAAACCAAAAATGTATTTTACGGCATGGAGAAAAACTTCACCCCCACACACCTGCATAAAACTCTTTGTAACGAAAAACTGCAACTTTTTCTGTTCGTCTGTTTCTTGACACTCTTCCTCGGTGTCTGTCTATCTCACAGTGTGACAAATCTGTGCACTTTTCTCTCTGTTCCACAAATAAAACCCCATGAGCTTGTGGCTCAGACATTTACAGCTTCAGGTTCACTAATTCAGCGCTGATGAACCTGACAGAAACTCGTGATGAAAAAGTAACTCGTGATGATTCTTAGTCACTAATTATTTTAAACTCCTCGAACACACAAGTCATTAAAAGCCAGACTGATGACTTGATTAATGTCAGACATGTTTCTCACTACAAACAGCTGAGATGATGAAAGACCTCTGTGTGACTCTGCGACTGAAATCTTTCTGGACCGGAGAGTAATATTCTTTTCCTGTACAGCTCCGGAAAGAGTGACATTTCAATAAACTTCTGTTCTCCTCTGCAGACAGAGCTCTCTCTCTGTGTGTGTGTGTGTGTGTGTGTGTGTGTGTTTACTAGCCAAGTGTGTTTTGAGTGTCCTGCGGGCGTGTGACTCAGACCTCAGAGACAGGCATAAAATTGGATAAATAAAAAATGAAAAAAGAAACCAAAAAAGATGAACAAGAAACCATATATATATACACACACACACACACACTTTTTTTTTTTCTTTTTTTGTACAATTGTCAATTCGTTATTATAACAACATACACTTTTTTCATCATGAGATTTAATGGTGAAGACATTTTTTTTTAATATAAAAAAGCTAATACTGATCGAGTGCTGGTGTGTGTGTGTGTGTGTGTGTGTGTGTACTGACCTGGTTGGAGTATCTCATGCTAACATTCCTCTGGTCCTGCCGTGGCACATAGCGGTGGATGGGGTCAATGTCTTTGGGGCTAATCAGACCTTCCACTGAGAAAAGAACACACACACACACACACACACACACACACACACACACACACACACACACACACACACATTTTTTGATTCACTCTCTCTGTGAGGACCTTACATGGACCTGATTACTGCAGTCTTTGTCTCCACTATAAGGCCACGAGACAGAAGGATAGCAGTATTTTGTAAAAACATGCTTCCGACAGTTTATATGATGACCATGTGCGAGCAGATCGGACACTAATTTATCAATCGGATGAATTACTGGATGTTGATGTTCCATGATGTGAAGTCCCAAAGCGTCACAGTGACATTAATATAAATATAACCTTTACTGTTGTTGATCCTGTAGAAACACTAAAGGCAATGAGGTTATGATACAAGAGCGCTCGTAGCCCCACATAAAGTAAGATCGATCTGTAAATCCGTGCACTTGCGCTGCTCGGAGAATTAAATGTCTTAAAAGAATAAAACATCTCGACAAACCGTCGCCTCCGCAGCTGCAGAACGCTTTGAAACGCTCGCTCGAAAATTCTCTCTGTGGGAGGAAGTGCAAACGGCATGCTAATCGCTGCATGAATAACTGAGCACTGTGTGCGTGTGCGTGTGTGTGTCTGTGTTTGCGAACTGCGAACTGGCAGTGACCCCACAGTGTGCATAGCAAGAGCGTGCACGCACACACACACACACACACACACACACACACACACACACACACACACACACACACACACACACACACACACTGACCCAGCAGCTTGGCGATGTTGTACAGGGCCTGACCCCACAGGAACAGCATCCCGTCACGACCCGAGTTGCTCGGGAAACGTTTCTGGCTGCCGTGTTTCTTCTGCTCCGCCTCCACAAAATCCGCTGGCACGTGGTAGTATTTTGGAATGACGGCATGACCTGGAAAAAACACAAAACCCACACAAAATATTTTCACATGGCTCCATCTTTTGCATTGGTGAATAAGGTTGTCGGTCTGTCTACCCAACCGTCTCTCTTTCAGTCTCTCTATCTAACTGTCAATCTTCCCCCTTTTCACTGTCAATCTCCCCCAGTCCACTGTCAATCTCCCCACCTGTTTGTTCTCCCTATGGCATATCTGTGTCACCCAGTCCTCCAGATCCACCTGTCTGTCTGTCTTTGTTCACTGATTTTTCTGTCCAACTATCCCTTGTCTTGTCTGCCTGTCTGTCTGCTCAATCGTTTGCATGTCCTGTAAGTCCATTCTTTCCGTCTGTTTACCCATCAATCTTGTCTACCTGTCTGTTCAACAGTCTGCCTGCCTGTCTGTCTGTCTACCCATCTGCTAATCTCTTTAATAACCTGCTTGTCCGTCTATCTTTCTGTCTATACCTGTCAGTCTGTTTACACAACTGGCTTTCCACACATATGTCTCACCTACCTGCCAGTCTGTTTGTCCTTGTCTGTCTTCTCCGCCTGTCCAGTTCCCCTGTCTCTGTCCAGCTTTTTCCTGTCTGTCCACCCATTTGATTGTCTGCCTGTCTGTCTGCTCAACCGTCTGTCTGACCTATGTGTCCATTCTTGTTTTAGTCTGTCTACCTGTCTGTTCAACAGTCAGTCTGTCTACCCATCTACCACCTGACTATCTGTTCACACATCTGGCTTTCCACACATCTGAATCTCCTACCTGCCATAATGTCTTGTCTACATGTCTTTCCGTCTAACTGTATATCTGTTTTCCCATCTTATTGCCAGTCTGTTTACAAGTGCCTATCTGTCCGTCTCTCTATCCATCTGTCTGGTTTACGTGTCTACCCCGCTGGCCGTCTGTCTGCATGTCTTTTTACTTTCTATTCATCGAAATCATGACCTCTGACCACATAATCCAATATGCTCATGCGCAGAAGTGTTTAGTATTAATGATTATAAAAATGTGTGCGTGTGTAAATACGTGTGCGGATTTGTGTAAGTGCGAGTTACCTTCATAAGACTGAAAAATGACAGCTTGCAGCAGTTCTTCGTACTCTTTCACCTGAGCAGTGTTTCCTCTGAACACACCTATAGCACAAGAAGATAGGAAACAAAGTCTCCATATTCATCTCAACCCATTTGCATATTATAATATTCATGAACCAGAGACAATATATTCCCTATAGGCCTACCGTCGATCATCATGTAGATGAAGAATATAGGAAACTCGCACTCAATCCCATCAAAGAGCTGCAAGAGGAGAAAGAGTGCAAAGATGTTAAAAACATGCTTAAACACACTCACACACGCACGCACATGCACACACAGTGAGTGAATAAGGAAATTTTAATCAATATCAGTAATCAATATAACTCTCAGCTTCTCAGACTCTCTTTACTAACTTCACTAAAAAAAATTGTACAAAAAGTACGCACACGCGCACACACGCACACACACACACACACACACACAAAACTGCTGTTTAATAACAGTTTTTGTGAAGCGAATTCTTTAATCTGTTATTTGTGAAGAACAACGTGGCCCAGACAGCAGTTTCAGCTGTATCATGAGCATCATATTTATTGATGCACTTATTCTATTACTTCAGATCCTTAGCAGCAGCTCATACACAGAGACCTTTATAAAGGAGCTCAAACTCTGTGTTTCTCAGCGACAGGCCAGAAACCTGACTGATCTAGGGAAGATCTGTGTGGAGGAGTGGGCCACAATCCCTCCTGCAGTGTGTGCCAACCTGGTGAAAAACTACAGGAAACGTTTGACCTCTGTAATTGCAAACAAAGTCTACTGTACCAAATATTAACATTGACTTTCTCAAAAAAAAGAAATATAAATAATATACATTTTAAAATCATCTTTTAAGCTTTACATTCTTAAAACTAAATGCAGAAAGAAAATAAATAATCAATGCAAGAAAACAAGGAAATAAAGCAACAACATTTAAAAAAAAATGCTAATATAAATATTGTTAATTAAATTTAAGATAAAGTGAGCTGGTAGGTACAGATACACACTCCATTAGAAGGCACGGGAATTTCAAACGGAGCTGTTTAATAAAGTTTAAAGAAAAAATTAATCGGAACGTTTCGGTATCAGATCTGAAGACACGGTGAGAGCAAGCGGTTTTAAAGCCGATCTCACGGCGAGAGAAATGAAAAGGGAGAGGATGAAATTAGAGCACGAAATGTGAAAAAGAAACTGATCTGGGCTCATACTGTGCTAAACTCTTCCTATTAACCTGACAGGATTTCTCAAAGTGTGAGTGTGTGTGATGACGCTTGCAATTCAGGCAGCTCCCGAGATGTAATTAACACGCCGAAATGTGAGCGTTTTCTGTTAAGCAGATTAACCGCCGTCGATGTGCTAGTTTCCAACGTGAAATATTAACCACGGAAACCAACGCCAAAACTCGTCGTTTAAACGTTAAATTCGCACCTGGATGAGTGAAACCGACTCCACACAAACATGGTTTTTGGATGAAGGAAAGAGCGTAACCCCGTCAAACCATCTCTGGGAGTTGTTTTCCCCCCATCACGGCTGCCGATCTCAATCTCGTCAGTGAAAGATAAGAACGAGAGATTACACCGTAATGAAATAAAGGAGGTTAATTGGAGCGTTCTCGCTTCGTCAGCAAGCCTCGCTTAAGCCGCTTTAAGAGCGAAATCGGGAGCGCGAGCGGCGACCTGCTCCGTCTGACGAGAAAATAACTCAATTAATTCATGCCTGGAAAAGCAATCTGAGCGAGAAAGAGGCTCTGTTGCTCTCGAGCTTTAAACATCCTCAAGTTCATTCACATTTAATCAGAAAGTGTGCAGGACTGATGAACCAATGAGCGATATGCTGTTTTGATGAAAATAGGTTTGTGGATATCTGAACTACTGTAAGACTCGTATGTGCTTTTTGGGCATCCTGCGTCTGCATTTACCGTAATTTTCAGACTATTAAACGCACCCAAATATAAGCCGCACCCACTGGATTTGACAAAGATTTTTATTTTAAACATAAATACACCGCACCTGTCTATAAGCCGCAGGTGTCTACATTGAAACTAATAAACTTTACACAGGCTTTAGCGAAGACATTGGCGGTTACACGGCTTGTATCTAAACAGTAGCCTACCAAGAAAGTCATTGTTCACTGTCTTCCTCCTTCCTTTCACAACTATTTCTCTCGGGAGTTTTTCTATTGGCATTGTCGTGCGTTTAAAAATCACCATCGGTGAATCTTCTCTCCCGATGCTGTGCAGCTCAGAACACAGGTGAAGTGTGTGTTTTCATGCCCGGTTGTTTTCAGCGTGACGAATTATACACATTTCCTGTAGACAGTCCGAGTGAGCGGCAGGTCAAACGTCAGAGGAACATCATCCATATTTATGATGTGGTGCGGCCCGATTCAGTGGGAGCGCATCTGATTTAATATAAAGATTTTCATTGGTTCACCTGAACCTGTTCAGCAATTTCATTTGTCTAATGTTATGGGGTTCAGTTTTTTGTCTTGAAGTTTGTGAAACCGGGAAAAACCCACGAAAAATCCATAAATTAGCCGCTTCGTTGTTTAAGCCGCGAGGTTCAAAGCATTAAAAAAATAGCGGCTTATAGTTCAGAAAATACGGTAATCTCCCATTTGCTAATATATATATCCCTCCACTTCTCTGAGAAGATGTTCCACTAGATTTTGGAGACTCATGCACATTCATGTGGTGAAGACTCTTACTAGTCCTTTACCCTGTATTTTCTGTAACTGTTGTTGTATGTAGCACCAGGATTCTGGAGAAACGTTGTGTAATGCATCAGCTATATATAGTTGAAATGATAAAAGCTTCTTGACTTGACTCGATTCAGCCTCAAGGGCTTTAATAAAGGCAGGTACTAATGTAGGGTGAGGGGGTCTAGAACAGTGGTCAATTGGTATCGAGCCACAGAGAAAAAATACATAACTTACATTATTTCTGTTTTATTTATTAATACTGAACGATGTTTTATTTTGAAAAATTACTGGATTCTCTCCTCCACATCTGTCTATTACTCTCTCTTGATGCATGTTATGATGCCTCGGTCAGATGTCTTACCTCCATCCGCTACCGTCTTAAAGGGGCTGCTCCGACCGCTAACACAATACATTACCGCTAAATTCAAACCCTCTCACAGTGGGTTCACGTTTATTATTATATTTAGAAAATACCAGTTTTATGCCGTCGTATCATTTTATTTTGTTGCATTTATCCGCAACTTTGTGGTAACAGGGAAGAAGCACATGTTGGAAAAGTCAGATGTGTCAGCACTTTTGTTTATGCAGTGTATCTACATTTAAAAACTGTAAGAACTATAGTTTGCAGAACAATAACGTTGCTTAATACGGTATGTGTAAAGTTTCAATGTCCTTCAATCAATCACTTACAGAAAAAATTATACATTACATAAGAATTACAGTGAAATATTCTCAGAGCAAGAATAAGAGGATTGTTTAACAATGAGAGAAGGAGTCTCCAGTGTCAGCTTTTCATTAGTCAGTCAGCGGTAAGCTGCAAATTTTGGGTGCATAATAACAGGTACATGAGAACTGGACCATACTTGTTTGCGTGGCTGTACTACAACATTAATGCGACTATAAATAGATAAACAGCATGTCACTATTCCTAAAGCGGTGTGCAAGGTGCAAGAGGGATTAAAATCAATTCAAACATTAACCGCAAATCTATTTTTTTTAATACAGATTACAGAATATGAAGTCTTTAAAGAATAATATACACAGAAAATGACATTCAAGCTCTGAGCCTGTGTATGTATATGTAACTGTGTGTGTGTGTGTGTGTGTGTGTGTGTGTGTGTGTGTGTGTGTGTGCGTGCTCCAGCTTTGTGTCTTACACTTACGCTCTTTTTACAATTCATCGTTAAACGCGAGCTCATTAATTCCAGGAGGTCAACTGCTGCCGTTAATCAGCTGATATACTTTGCTATTAAACAGTTTCAGCCTCTTCCATTCCGATTCATACACGCTGAATATATTATTCGTCTCAATAGGAACGGATTAATCCTTCACGCCTCACTGCTCGCCATTAAAAAATGGACTGCACATGTAAATGAATTTTCCTGGTGTATTTATATATATATTTATATTTTATATTTATTTACTTATACTGTTAAAATATAAATAAATAAATATAAAAGAGGTGAAAGTATAACTTCCAACGCAACACACATTCATTCACGATGTCCTTTATTTCCTCATATATATAACTTTCTTTCAACTTTCTACATACACTCACTATCCACTTTATTAGGTACACCTGTCCAACTGGTCGTTAACGCAAATTTCTAATCAGCCAATCACATGACAGCAACTCAATGCATTTAGGCATGTAGACATGGTCAAGATGATCTGCTGCAGTTCAAACCGAGCATCAGAATGGGAAAGAAATGTGATTTACGTGACTTTGAACGTGGCACGGTTGTTGGTGCCGGACGGGCTGGTCTGAGTATTTCAGAAACTGCTACTGGGATTTTCACGCACAACCATCTCTAGGGTTTACATGGTCCGAAAAGTGAAAATATCCATTGAGCGGCAGTTCTGTGGGCGCAAATGCCTTGTTGATGTCAGAGGAGAATGGCCAGACTGATTCGAGCTGATAGAAAGGCAACAGTAACTCAAATAACCACTCGTTACAACCGAGGTATGCAGAAGAGCATCTCAAAACGCACAACACGTCAAACCTTGAGGCGGATGGGCTACAGCACAGGCTAAGAACAGGAAACTGAGGCTACACTTCCCACAGGCTCACCAAAATTGGACAATAGAAGATTGGAAAAACGGGAATGGGAGATTCAATTCATGGATGTGCAGCCGACAAATCTGCAGCATGCTATGGACCAAAATCTCTTAAGGCAGTTCTAAAGGCAAAAGGGGGTCCAACCCGGTACTAGTAAGGTGTACCTAATAAAGAGGCTGGTGAGTGTGTATATATACATACACATATATTTATTTATTTTTTTGTGTGTGGACGCTCCATGCCACCACCAGTCATGTCTCCTCCACTGCCAAGTGCCAATCAAAACACGTTTAAAACAGAGCATGTGCTCTACCCTGATTGGTGGATTGCTGCGTGTTTGACCAGTTAGGGTTTTATCCACTCATAAATAAAAAAGAACGACTAATTTTGCGGAATGTAAAAAGAAGGATATTTGACTTTGAAATGTGAAAAACTACTTAAGTACAGTAACGAATTACATTCACTTCATTACTGTTCAACACTGATTATATAAACTGCTGCATTTGTCTCTGATTTCTTTTCTACCGGTTATTCCCCTAAGTGCATTTTTTTCACTCTTACCTTCATCTCAGCAGGTCTGTAGTATCTGCGGTTCTTGTCCTCATTCGCCGTCCTGTATCCGTCCCTCAGGAATCGTTTGAAGCCATATTTGCCTTTTAGCTTGCGAACGATTTTGTCGAGCGTTTGGCTGTAAAGGGCGTCGTCGTCCACCGCGAACGCAGGGTAGCTGATACAGGGTAAGAGGGCCGCATCCGTGTTCTGAAAATCACCAGAGAAATAAATCAGCCAGATGCAGACAAAGCAGGAAACTACTGTAGATGTTCATTTCTGATTACTGGTTATTATTCAACCCGAAAAATAAATTCAGATAGATGTTTAAATAGAACACTAATACTGTAGAAAAGTGATGTATGTGCGAGTGTGGGAGCAACTGAGCAAACAGGAGTGACCGTGTTGATGTGAGGGTGAAGTTGTTTGGGTGAATGAGAAAGCAAATGTGTAGAGTGTTTGTGTGGATGCAAGAACGTTGTGTAAATAAGAAAGTGTTTTTTGTGGACGGGCAAAGTGACAGATGATACTATGTATGCAAAAGCAGTTGTGGATGCGAGAGCGTGTGTATAAATAAGATTGAAATGTGTATGAGGCCGTGTGAATGAGACTGTACTGTGCATGTGAGAGTCTGTGTGGATGTGAGAGTGTGTGTGAATGTAAGAGTGTGTGTGAATGAGACTGTACTGTGCATGTGAGAGTGTGTGTGAATGTAAGAGTGTGTGTGAATGAGACTGTTCTATGCATGTGAGAGTGTGTGTGCATGTGAGAGTGTGTGTGAATGTAAGAGTGTGTGTGAATGAGACTGTTCTATGCATGTGAGAGTGTGTGTGCATGTAAGAGTGTGTGTGAATGTAAGAGTGTGTGTGAATGAGACTGTTCTATGCATGTGAGAGTCTGTGTGCATGTGAGAGTGTGTGTGAATGAGACTGTTCTATGCATGTGAGAGTGTGTGTGAATGCGAGAGCATGTGAATAAGACTGTTCTATGCATGTGAGAGTCTATGTGGATGTGAGAGTGTGTGAATGAGACTGAACTGTGCATGTGAGAGTGTGTGTGGATGTGAGTGTGTGTGTGTGAATGAAAATGTACTGTGCATGTGAGAGTGTGTGTGGATGTGAGAATGACAGCTGTTCTGTTGACTGTTGATTGTCGAAAGAGCAACTTTGTGGAAGCGAGTGTGTTCGTGTAAATATGAAAGTGTGTGAATTCGGCACATTTACGTTAACGTGGGATTGATTGTGTAGATAAAAGCATTTCATCATCTCATGGATTAGAGCACTGGTGTAGAAATTAAGACTGATCCCTTGGAATGCGAGTTTGTCTGTTCGGATGTCTTGTTTAGATGTAAGAGTAATGAGGAAAAAGTGTTAACATGATGTGACTGTATGGATGCAGGAGCGAGTGTGTGACAGCTGAGTGGTTGTGTAAATGAAAGAACAGTACAAACCCATTGTTATTAGTCACATGCGCTTTCACAATAAAAATGGCGGCTGCATGGGTGTAAATGGCTCTGTGTACAGTAACTTACATGGGAACGGGATTCTCGTGGTAGAAGGGAACAGAGTGTCTGTCTGTTGCGGTTGTGAGCATCCAAGTCCACAAATATCACAGACCAGGAGCATCCCTACACACACACACACGCACGCACACACACATACACACACAGAGCTGTGATTATGTCTTTAAGTTCAGGAGACATCCGCTGAGTATGCTGCTGATAGAGGCTTTTTTTGTCCTGAACAACAATATGAGTGAGATGACGTTTATAACCCGCCATTTCAGCAAAGTGATGAATGCGAGGTTTAAATTTCTATAAAAGCTTATGACCCACTTTAAGAGCTTTTTCCTTCACTGCAGGTTTTGTCCAATTTAATCACAACGTTCCCTCAAAGCAACGAAACTCCCCAACAATTACCCAAACCCACTGTGCTTACACACTGTCTGTTACTGAAACAGGACTGAATTTGACAACTGATGGATCTGTGTGTGTGTGTGTGTGTGTGTGTGTGTGTGTGTGTGTGTGTGTGTGAGGTGCACGCATGGTTGTCTGCACATGTTACTGTCAAGATGAAGCTTACAAACCTGCTGGCAACATTTTTAATACACTTGCTGGAAAAAAGTGGTGTAGTTGATAAAACAGAAATGGCTAAAAGATGTAATAGAATACAATGGAAATAGGTGAATGGTGTAATGGAGTTTAAAGGAAAGAGTTAAATAGTTGAATTGTGTAAGATAAATAGTTATATGTATTTTTTTACAGTATTATTAACACTATTATATTAATATGTAATAAATATACACATCAATAAAAGCTGGCATTTAAAACAACTTGTGTATTTCTTAGGCAGGTGGAGACTAGAACTAGAGAATATGATGTTATTATAGATTATTATAGAGTTATTATAGATACTCCTATAAACAAAACCCACACACACATGATTCCTGCTTGCATAACTGGCAGCACCTAGTTGAAAATCATTTTATTAAAGGAGCAGTACTTCTGACTTGTCATCTGACACCTACACAAACACACACACACACACACACACACACACACACACACACACACACTTCTGAAGCTGTAACAGAGGCGAGTGATTAAAAGGCGCAGTGTTACACAGAGTTACTGCACTTCAGGACTCTGCTGTAGTGTTTTATTCTCCCATCAGCATGTGATCCCTCAATATCAAGGGCACTCCAATCACTGCAGCATCAACGACATCTATTACACTGCGTCCTATCTGTGCCCACACACACTCAGCAGGTGCCTTTTAGGGCAGCACTTCACCTATCAGAAAGCCAACAAAGAAGTGGAGCGGCTCTCCTGCTGGATGAGGAGGTTTCATAATGCCATGATTTACACCAGAGTGTGATTTTCAGGTAAATGTGTGCAAGAGTGAGAGCAGTTAGAGTGTCATGAAGAGGTGGAGTGTCCCTCATACTCTCTCTCGCACGCACGTAATGTTTAACAGAGGACGATAATAGTACCACTTAGTTGTAAAGACAGACATACAGACAAAGATTTAGACAAATGGCTGACAGAGAGACAGACAGACAAACATATTTAGACAGATGGCTGAGAGACAGACAGACAGAAAAAGCATTAGCAAGCTGGCTGACAGACAGACAATCAGGCAGACAGAAAAAGATGTAGACAGATGGCTGAGAGACAGACAGAAAAAGATTTGGACAAATGGCTGATAGCCAGACAGAAAAAGATGTAGACAGATGGCTGACAAAGACAGACAGAAAGAGTTAAAAAGATGGATGACAGACAGACAGGTAACAAACAGATTTAGACAGATGGCTGACAGACAAAAAGACAGACAGACAGAAAGACAGATATGATTGAGATATTCATTCATTGATGGACAGATAAAAAGACAGGCGGTGTAACATCTTTATTAAAATAATATATAAAAGGCAGAGAGAGCAGATAAACAGGCAGATAGACAGAGACAATCAGGCTGACGACTGATGCAGTGGTGGATTTGATGAACAGACTCATGGAGAATCTAACAGATAAAAAGAAAAACAGACAGACAGAAATCCACAGAGTCTGACAGAAACAGCGATAGGTGAGGCAGGCAGAGTGACAGATCGACAGTCTAACAGATATATGGTGAATCAGATAGACAGGAAGCTATACAGAAATACAGACAGATATATATGCATTAGACAAAAAGAGCAACTGACAGCAGACACAATGACAGACAATCTGAGAGACGGGCATTAAAAATCCCCACACAGACAAATCAGAGCGGAGGATAGACAGGCAGACAGACAGACAGAAAACCTGACAGACAAGACAGGTGGTCAGGCAGACAGATGGATAGTTTGACAGATAGAGAGATAGATCAGACAGAAAGTAAAGCCAGACATTTTTTTTTCAGATTAGAAGAAGTAACAGATGACTCGCCGCTTTACTAAACGAATAAAACCCATCAGCTCATAGTGTTTCCTTTCATTCCTCTCCAGAGGGGTTTAAGCTCGACACTCATCTATCTGTACCAGCATGAGGATGTGCTTGATGGAGTAAACTAAACACGTCTGTGCATCACTGTGGAGATGTGCATCTGCTAAATGCTGTAACAACTTCACACCAATGTGAATAGAACTGCGCACATACGAACTACACCACAAACATCACACCACAGTAATGGGGTACGACAAAGACAAATCCTTAATCACGCGCTTCTAAGATTCATTTCAGCTTAAAATGCTGCACAGTACATTCTGATAATACTGTAAACAGTAATCAACAATAATCATGATATAACATCTCATTAACCCGGCGAAGTTACTACTGTGCTGACTCGGGTGCCATAAAGTTCTTCTTGAGTAAAGTCATTGAGAACTTTTTTCCACTTTTTTAAATGCCTTAGTAAAGAGGGATTTTTAGCAAGATTGGGATTTTTTCCCCCTCAACAATAAAACAAATGAATCCTGATAATGACTTTAGGGAAGAAGCAGGAACTAATTGGAACTAAAAGACATCCCATAATTCATCACACAGGCATGATTTAGGCCGATGCTAAACTGATATTACTTAGTCCCAGTGGTGGGTCGTGCAATACACCACGGCTTCCAATACCATCGATATTAGACAGGAAGGCAGTATAACAGAGAGCTGAATCACAGTCAGGTATCACATACAGTAAGAATGAACATTCATTCTCACTGTATAAGATACCTGACTGTGATTCATTGATCAAGCAGGAAACCAAATTAACACAATTCAACGAGTCTCCTTTCACTGCAGACTCAGCTGCATCACCTGCATACATCATCTTTAGCAGAAGCATCGATATTATCCTCATAAAACTACCCCAGGTTTTTGAAGAAAAATTGTGGTGTTTTTTTAGTGCATGGGAAAAGCTTAAATATCCTGGCCAACCTTTCTCACAATTTCCACAAGTCTACACAAATATATTTGAGCTTGCGCAGTTTGCTAAAGATGCGGTTTGTGAGCTCTGACTAGTGCGCTGTAATAAAGAGAAGAGACTATTGGGGAAAATGTAATACATATTCATGTACAAAAAAAATAATAAGATGTATGTCAGAGATTGTGATAGTGTTGAGACCTGCAGAGAAGTTCCTGCTGTCCCTGATTGCATGCCGCTGTCCAGTCCTGAAGTGCACCACCGCATTAGAATTTCTTTTACAGAAACCCATCGTTTATCTAAAAGGATAAAGGGCTTGTGCGTCTACTATATTTTAATCCTAAAAGCTGTTTCTGTCCACACCGGCTATTCTGGTGCTTATTCAGTCCCTAGTCATTTCAGGACTGGATTACTGCAGCTCACTCCTGGCGGGTCTGCTTTTAAAAGATATTTGTGGTCTGCAACTGATCCAGAAATTTATATTTGCAATCTATTTAATTTTGTAAAGCTGGATGTGACAATGTCCATTTTAAAACCCCTATGCAAACAAACTTGAAGATATCAACCTTGCTAGGGTCTACCACCACCACCTCACAGCTACGCCTCCTTCACTTCCTATAGCTGCCTGTGAAAAAGTAACCAGCACAAACTTATCTCACCACACACTACAGACTACACCCTCCACCCAACCACCAATTGACTGGTCACACCATCTTCAAGGGTACAAGGAAGACATGCTTCCAGATGCTTCCATGGATCAAGTCTGATACATTTAACCACTGGTCTAACTCCATCCAGGTAGGAAAAGCTGGATTTAAGTCTATCTCCACCCATGGACCTTTGTTTTAACTCCATCCAGGTAGGAAAAGCTGGAATTAAGTCTACCACCAACCATGGACCTTTGTTAATTTCAACCTTTTCTACCTGAATGGAGTTAAAAGTCTACGTCCACCCATAGACCTGTGTTTTAACTTTATTCAGGTAGAAAAAAAGCTAGAATAAAGTCTAACTCCACCCATGGACCTGTCTTTCACTTTAAGTGCTGGATGAAATACAACTCTTGCCCTGGCACCCTTGGGCTCTGCAGCAAAGGAGAAGGACTTGACAAATACAGGCTGAGTTTAAACAGTTTTTATGACTGTTACAATGATCATATGGTATTAATCTTTTATATCAGATGTCTCAGATTACATATGGGCCAATATAAATGAGATTTTAGGTCCTGGTAAATATATGCCAAAAATATATTTAAGATATGCATGTTGGTTTGTATATGTTGGTTTTTAAGTAATAATTCTCAATGTTGGGTACACAATATTCTAGAAAGTTTCCTCTCAGCATAATCAAACCCTTGTGTAAATTCATAAGGAAATACTATGATGAATGATCATAACGAAGATTTATAACAAACCCTTCTTAATGTACAAATCAATGACGTTGAACTAAGAAAGAAATCTTCAGTCCTACCTGGTTTCCAAACAGGTTGAATCCATTGATGGCCTCGAGAGCTGCTTTGGCGAGTCCCACAGAACTACAAAGAAAAGCCAAGGACAGATCAGTGAAACGATCGATTTTTAGATGTTACCCTTTTTAGCTGCAAAAAGAACATTGCAGCTGCCAATTCTGAGCACTTAGAGAGTGAAAGAGCATCTTTTGTCTTGGATATCAATATCCATAACTGCGCCGACCCGCTGTCGACTTCTTTTAAAGTTAAACAAAGCAAATATCTTCTGCCATTTTGTCTTTGTCTTTAGTGACCTAAGTGCTGACAAGGCCAGGAGTAATTCTCAATGCACTGGCAGGGAGAATGTGTTCAAGTGTGCTAAGTGATATAAAATCAATGAATAAAAAAAAGGGGAAAAAAATATAAAAATAAATAAAAATAAAAAACTATGAATGAACTGTGAGGTGATTCTGTATTAAGAAGAACTAGTCAGCTCCATCCTGTTTTTTTTTAATACCGCAATTGACATTAGATGTGCTACTGATTAGCAAACAGGTATGAATACATGGAGAAATATGAGCTTTTTTAAAACATTAATGAAAATGTAAAAAAAAATTGTAATGAAGTAACTTTTGTTACCTAAATTATATTGGAACTTTTGCTAATTCTGTAACAATTCAAATTTAGCTATTTTAGTTATAATGTAACTTTAGCTGCTTCATTAATAAAGTACAAACCCAAATTCAAAAAAGTTGTGAAACTGAACAAATTGTGAATTAAAAAGGAATGCAATAATTTACAAATCTCATAAACTTATATTTTATTCCCACTAGAATATAGATAACATATCAAATGTTGAAAGTGAGACATTTCATGCCAAATATTGGCTCATTTTGGATTTCATGAGAGCTAAACATTCCAAAAAAGTTGGGACAGGTAGCAATAAGAGGCCAGAAAAGTTAAATGTACATATAAGGAACAGCTAAAGGACCAATTTGCAATTTATTAGTTCAATTGGCAACATGATTGGGTATAAAAAGAGCCTTTCAGGGTGGCAGTGTCTCTCAGTTAAGATGGGCAGAGGATCACCAATTCCCCCAATGCTGCGGCGAAAAATAGTGGAGCAATATAAAAAAAAAAATATCAGGGAAACATTGCAAAGAGTTTGTAGTTATCATCATGTACAGTGCATAATATCATCCAGAGATTCTAAGAATCTGGAACAAGCTCTGTGTGTAAGGGTCAAGGCCGGAAAACCATACTGGATGCCCGTGATCTTCAGGCCCTTAGACGGCACTGCATCACATACAGGAATGCTACTGTAATGGAAATCACAACATGTGCTCAGGAATACTTCCAGAAAACATTGTCGGTGAACACAATCCACCGTGCCATTCGCTGTTGCCGGCTAAAACTCTATAAGTCAAAAAAGAAGCCATATCTAAACATGATCCAGAAGCGCAGGCGTTTTCTTTGGGCCAAGGCTCATTTAAAATGGACTGTGGCGAAGTGGAAAACTGTTCTGTGGTCAGACGAATCAAAATTTAAAGTTCTTTTTGAAAAACTGGGACGCCATGTCATCCGGACTAAAGAGGATAAGGACAACCCAAGTTGTTATCAGTGCTAAGTTCAGAAGCCTGCATCATGGTATGGGATTGCATGAGTGCATGTGCCATGGGCAGCTTACACATCTGGAAAGGCACCATCAATGCTGAAAGGTATATCCAAGTTCTAGAATAACATATGCTCCCATTCAGACATCGTCTCTTTCAGGGAAGACCTTGCATTTTCCAGCATGACAATGCCAGACCACAAACTGTATTAATTACAACATCATGGCTGTGTAGAAGAAGGATCCGGGTACTGAAATTGCCAGCCTGCAGTCCAGATCTTTCACCAATAGGAAACATTTGGTGCATCATAAAGAGAAAGATGCGACAAAGAAGACCTGAGACAGTTGAGCAACTAGAAGCCTGTAGATTCCTAATTCTAAACTTAAACTAGTCTCCTCAGTCCCCAGATGTTTGCAGACTGTTATAAAAAGAAGAGGGGACGCCACACAGTGGTAAACATGGCCTTGTCGCAACTTTTTTTGAGATGTTTTGATGCCATGAAAATTATAATCAACTTATTTTTCCATTAAAATTATACATTTTCTGTTTAAACATTTGATATATCATCTATGTTGTATTCTGAATAAAATATTGGAATATAAAACTTTCACATTATTGTATTCTGTTTTTATTCCCAATTTGTACAGTGTCCCAACATTTTTGGGATCTGGTTTGTAACTTTAGCTACTTCAGTTATAATGCAACATTAGCTGCCTCAGTAATAATGTAGATTTTGTTACCTAAATAATAATGGAATTTTAGCTAACTCTGTCATAATGCAACTTTAGCTACTTTTGTTATGATATAACTTTAGCTGCTTTATTAATAATGTAACTTTAGCTACTTCAGTTATAATGTAACATGAGCCGCCTCAGTAATTATATATCTTTCGCTGCCTCAGCAATAATGTAACTTTATCCACCTCACTTTTAATGCCTCAGTAATAATGTAACTTTTGTTACCTATATAATAATGGACCTTTAGCTAACTCTGAAATAATGCAACTTTAACTGTCTCATTAATCATTTTATTTTAGCCTCCTAAGTATCAACATAACATAATTTAGGTTTGCTGCAAACTACCAGCAAAATTTTTAAGATTAGAAAGGGTATAAAATTAGACCATTGCCTTGTTCGCTGGAATTTTGCTAATCACAGATTATTATGTGACTTCCACACAAACTGAATGCCCAAGATCAAAACAGATAGAAGCCCTCAGCACTAATTTAGCCTTTTAGGAATGCAATTTCTGCTGCAGATGTTCCTTAATGTTATTTCAGTCTAATTTCCACCAAAGAGTGGAGATGACATAAGTGCTCATAAGTGCCAGAGTCTCTGCCAACAACATCAGCTCCAAAATCTGGAACCAAGAACCGGTAACATCGGGGGGATTGGCTTCAGAAGCGTCTGCGGAGTGATTAAATGTAGGAAAACATATTAAAGACTCGCACTGTGCAAGACTGAAATGCTGGATACTAACAAACACACGGGAATCATGTTAGCAATTAATTAGTCGCTGATTTTTAAGTCAATTAATAAATACTTAAAGAGCTCGGTGTAGGATGGGAACGAAAGGCTCTGTGTGCTTGTGTGTGTGTGTAAAAAGTGAGTTGAAATTCTCCCCATGTTGTGTATTCTTGGCTGGAGGTGAGCTGCTGAAAGGCTCTGGGCTTTCACTCGGGCAAATCTGGCACGATGTCTGCGTAAGCGCAAAGTGATGAGTCACGCAGCAGCGAAATGACGTCCATTTGCTTTGTTCAGGTCTCTAGTGCGATGATTTAAGAAGTGTGCAGAAACATTTATCACCTTCCCCGTGCTGGATCTCTGCCCGAAAATGGAACGCTTTCCATTTCCCTGGCTCTCTCTCCCTTCCACCTGCTGACTGCTCCGCCTCGTACATCACGCTCGGATTAGACACGTTAGTGCTGATGTGCACACAATACCAACATCCTGTACATCTCTCAAAGGGGGCAACATTTTTTAAAATGATGAATTTCTCCCTCTTTTTAAGGAAACATTATAGTGCGCATAGAATATTCCAAGTCATTTATTATTTCATCCAATTAGTATACTATTAAATTGGGAAAAATGCTAGCGGAGTAATGAACTCGACATTATTATTTTACCGCAGCAAACATTTCACACCCGAGGTATAAAACGCTTACCAGCATTCGTTGGTTTGTTTATGTATTTCCCTATTTATTGATTTTTCTCGTAGTGTATTTATTTATTGATTTATACTTTATAAGGTTAAGTGTACGTTTAAATTCCAATGAATAAATCCTAGCAGACTGCAGATCGCCCCGAGGTCTTTTCTTCATTCTCTCTTCTTTCAAAGAAAGTTTGTTTGTGGACATCTGACCATAAGATTCGCATGTGCATTTTTTAGATCCCATTTCACGTTTATTCCCCATTTGTTGTTTATTAACCTCCACTTTTCTGGGAAGATGTTCAACTAGATGTTGGAGTGTGCTTGTGGAGATTTGTGCTCATTAAGCCACAAGAGCGAGATTTAGCCATTCCATGACAGATATCATTCCAGCTGTTTGTCCTATAAATAAGGCTTAGAGAGCTTGGACATATGCTTTGGGTCACTGTCTTGTATGGTGAAGTTGGTTCCAATTAGCTGCAGTCCAAGTAGGCCAACCTTCCCTGCTCCAAAACAACCACAGGCCATTAAGCTTCCACATCCATGCTTGACTGTGGGGGTGATGCAGACTGCTAACATCTTCTCTCCTGTTTTCCATTTTACAAAAATTATATTGTTAAAGCTAAAAATGGCAAATTGGAACTCATCTGTCCATAGAACTTTCTTCTAGTCACTCACTGTCCCATTCTTGTGTTTATTATTATTTTTTATTTGTATTTTTTTTACTGTTTGGTGCATATAAACAAAAGGAACATGCCTGTGCCTCTAAAATGCAATAAAAGATGTTGTTTCCAAACTTTTGACAGAAACTGTGGGTAGATACAATCTGAAATGAAAGTTTAACTACTACGGCTGTCAAAAAGGGGAGGGGAGTGGTAGCTCAGTGGTTAGGGTGCTGGGTTACTGATCGGAAGGTCAGGGGTTCGAGCTCTGGCATCGCCAAGCTGCCACTTTTGGGCCCTTGAGCAAGGCCCTTAACCCTCTCAGCTCCAGGCGTGCCATATAATGGCTGAACCTGCGCTCTGACCCCAGCTTCTGAGCAATCTGGGATATGTGAACAACAAATTTTACTGTGATATGTTATATGTGACAAATAAAGGCTGTGCTATTCTAAAATTGTAACATTTTTACGCAATTAATTCAGCGTGCATTTTTTATAAAAATAAAAATAAATATGCAAAGGGATGAAATTTAAAACTAACACAAGACACATTTATTCACGACATCCTCTTTACTCTTTAAAATTGATTTACGTAACATTCATAAGAATATTTTGTCTTTGTGTGCAATGTTGAATTTGTTGAGTTTGTTGTTGGGATCAACTGATAATAAACATATATTTGTATATTGGTATAAGGCATCTATATTTGTACATGTTGATTAGAGTAATTAAAACGTGAAAGTATTTATTTAAGGTACATACAGAACAAATGTGCGATTATGTTGCGATCTATCGCGAGTCAACTCATGACAACCGTGCGATCAATCGCGAATAAATGTTTCATTCGATTGAAAGCCCTGATAACTACACAAATCATAAGTTAGGTATCACTGTGTAAATGCACTTTTCTATTTTAGTGTTGTAGTAAAAATCACCTAAGCTTAAACCAAGCCAAGAATAAAACCAGAGTATAAAACACTAACTAATAATGATAATAGAAGTAATAATGTAGTAATAATTATAATCGTACTGTATTAACATTTTACTTCATTTAATAATTAATAATTTTATTTGTATTAATACATTTAATTATTTCAACATAAAACTTCAAAAATCAGCCAAACTAATGAGTTATGTGTCAAACGTAAGTGCACCCCTCACATTTCACAACCATTCCAGTGCATCTTTAAGGGAAAATACTATAGAAATAAAACTTGGATTTTTTTTCTACTATATTTTAGTCAATGTGCATCTTGTATATCAGTATAGATCTACTGTTCTATAAAAATCAATGGAAACAGGATGCACCTGAGCTCGATTTTGAGTGTCATAGCAAAAGCTGTGAAAACTTATGTATATGTTATTTGTTTTGATTTTTTATTTTGCAATAAATTTGCAAAGATTTCAAACAAACTTCTTTTAGGCTGTTATTATGGGTAATTGTTTGTAGAAATTTAAGGAAAATAATTAATCTAATCCATTTTGAAATAAGACTAACATGAAAAATGTGGACAAAGTGAAGTGCTGTGAATACTTTCCGAATGCACTGCACACACACACACACACACACACACACACACACACGCGTATTTAGAACAGATCTCAGGCAAGATCAACCTTTTTTTGACAGAATAAACCTGTTCATTTTTGACCTGCACAACAGTAAGATAAGAAATCAAAATAGAAATTAGCTATTGATTGCATTTGAATGCGGATGCTTTACTTGTAGTCACATTAATGATCTTAATAAATAAATCGGACTATACACTGGGAATTTGGTGAAATCCTCACAGTCCTGAATGATCTTGAAATAAAATCCAAATCAATTATTTTACTAACTACAGTTCTTTTAAATAAAATCACATTATTTGTGTGTATATAGCGGATGATTTACTTGTAGTCACATTAATGATCTTGATAAATAAATCGGACTATACACTGGGAATTTGGTGAAATCCTCACAGTCCTGAATGATCTTGAATAAAATCAATTATTTTACTAACTACAGTACTTTTAAATAAAATCACATTATTTGTGTATATATA
>MU551534.1:122117-157117 GCA_024362625.1 Silurus asotus
ATCTGTGCATCATCTGATCTGTCAAAATGATCCAAATGGTAAAAAAAACATTGGTAAGATTCCAAACGAGTTAAGTATGTTTACATGGTGTTTCAGACTGACTGTAATCAGAATACCGGCATTATGTGGTGTCATGGTTAACTCAGTCGGCAGCACCTCATAGAAAATTAGGAGATTTGAGGTGTGTGAGTGAGGCGTGTGTGTGTGTGTGTCTGAATATGTGTATGTGCATGAGGTTAAGCCAGGGCACTGCTGATAAGCATTCAAGTCACTCTGTGGCCTCGTCCATCGTCCACATTGGCTGGGAGCTTGTCATTTCCATACCAACACACACACACATTTTTAAGACCATGTCATTTGGCCTGTGCTGCCACCCAACTGACACACAAGTGCTCATTAGCAGGGCAGTGAAGGTGCGAAGTGGTATGTCCAACATTATACAAACATACACAAACTCACACGGCTGTAGTCCATTTCATTTTTTTTTCTTTCACATTGTACAAGCGGGTACAATGTGTGTTGAGGGTATATATATGTCCTATGTGCTCATGCAACCCACTAGAATGCACCCCGGGATTTTGAAAGAGCTTGCTGGTGTTGCATTTTGTCTTTTAAAAGAATATATATATATTTTCAAGTCAACCACACAATGTAGGAAAGATGTTTGGATTGAAAGTGGTACGATGGAAGTGGGTTGATGTGGCACCAGAGCCCCTGTCCTCGACTCCTAGAACCAGTAGACTAAATGCTGAGCAATACACACACCCACCCACACACATCAATACAAGAAAAAATACACTAGAAAAATGCATATTCATACATGACCACAACTTATGTCAAATGACCGTCCAGACATGTTGTAAGGCTTGTTGACCAGTGGTTAGACCGAATAGGCTTTAGCATGAGAAGAATTAGAATCCCAGACAGACATACAAAAAAAAAATATATATATATAAAAAAAAAAAAGAAGAAAAATAAATAAAAAATGGTGTATATAAAAACATGGGCCCAATCTATTATGGATTTAACAAACACACACACACATTTCCTTCCTGAACTGCATCCTCGTGCCTGAGTGACGACCTACAGAGCAGCATCATTTCGCAGCACCAATTCATCACCCGTACGTGTGTGTGTGTGTGTGTGTTATATATATATAAAAAAAGAAGAAAAATAAATAAAAAATGCTGTATATAAAAACATGGGCCCAATCTATTATGGATTTAACAAACACACACACATTTCCTTCCTGAACTGCATCCTCGTGCCTGAGTGACGACCTACAGAGCAGCATCATTTCGCAGCACCAATTCATCACCCGTACGTGTGTGTGTGTGTGTGTGTGTGTGCGCCAGTGCAAGAGGGTTCCTACATCCCGGCATTAAAATCGAGGCCACGGGAAAACACGGAGGCGAGAAGAATGATGAGTTTGGAGCGTGTAAATGCGGAAGTGTGTAATCACCAGGGAGATAAATGAGTGACGAGTGCTTTAATTTAACACGAGGAAAGCAGCGGGGCCCTTAAACACTCTGGAATGGGAAATGTCTAACGGGTGACATGCTAAACAGAAAAAAACGAGGAGAGACCGAATAGATTTTTATTTCGGGCTAAAATAACGACAATGATGTGAAGGGATCTGGAGGAGAAAATGATTTGATTGGATTGAATTCGGATTGGTCAGAAGGTTAAATTAAATGTAAGTGTTTTTGCATAGCACTTTAAACACTGCCCAAAATCACTTCAACACAAATAAACAAATAAATTATTCCCTTCAAGTTTATCCCTAATGAGTGAGCCGGTGGCGATGACAGCAAGAGAAAACTCCGCCAGATGTTATTAGGAAGGAACCTTGAGAGGAATCAAAAGGAAACCCATCTTCATCTGGGCGACACCGAATTCATTATTGTTCCATCATTGCTGAGGTTATCATCTGTTCACTGTAGGACACGAGTGGAAAACTGTTCATGCAGTCCTGAGCCAGTTTTACAGACGATATTTAATAGTCTAAAACATTGAATCTTATTTACAGATGTTCCACATAAACACTTACAAAAGAATTGTAAATAAATGATTATAAGCTAATAAAAGAATCTTTAAGTATGTAGAGGACAGGGTGGTATGGAGACGGATGATCCGCTGTGGCGACCCCTAATGGGAGAAGCCGAAAGAAGAAAAAGTAGAAAAGAATGGAAGTCTCCAGTTTCCTAACTTAAAAGTTTTCCATCATCTTCAGCACAGAGAATCCCAAGCGTTGTGTTTTCTAACAGTAACAGTGACATGCTGTGGGGTTTCTATCTTGAATACAGGGTGAAGGGAGAAAGACTGGTGAATTGAGCACCTGTTTATAGCGGTTATAACATAACTGAGGAACAGAAACTGGTTCCATGATCTTTAAAACGCAAACAGGATGAACTGTACAACAACTTAATGTTTTATGAATAAAAATGCAATTGTTGGTAAATAACAGAGGTATACGTGATATAAAACTTCAAAACACACTGTTATAAGAACATTCAACGTTTTGGAGTGATAGCGTAAAGAAAGTTTTTTTCCGCTTGAATACAGATCTAAAGAGTTTAGGAGATCAGGTCCTGTGTGGGAGGCGTGGCTACGTTTTTAATAGATCAAGAAATCAACGTAATTAAAATAACAGTGGTCTGTTGACAAATGAGAATGTGTATTAGACTGTTGATAAAATAGAACAGCTGTAATGTGAGCGTACACGCACGCACGCACGCACGCACGCACGCACGCACACACACACACACACACACACACACACACACACACACACACAGAGCACAGAGCGCAGTACAGTTAAATTGTCAGATAAAGAGTGCTTGAATAAGAGCCGAAGATTTTATAATGAGATTTACAAAAAAAAAAACGGAACTCCTGTGCAGGAACGACTGACTAAATCTCCCAATTCTCTCTCATTTGCTCTACTGTCCATTAATAAAAGGAGGAATTGGCTGGCTGATTTCACATCTCTGCTTTTTAAATCACATTACGCTGCCTGGTGGGCACTGTTTAAACACGCCAATTAAAACCCTGCGCCGCGAATGGAACAAAAAAAAAATAAAATGAAAGCTTCTGGCAATCTGTTTGGAAAAGTTAGGAAGGTGAGAAAGTGAAACTAGGAAAGAGAGAGAGAGAGAGAGAGAGAGAGAGAGAGAGAGAGAGAGAGAGAGAGAGAGGGAGAGTAATAGAGGGAGAGGGAGAGAGACAACCTCATTTTCTTTTTTTAAGGGAGGGGCAAAGCGAAACAGAGAGAAACAGAGGGAGGGAGGAAGGGAGTGAGAGAGAGACACAAAGTCAGACAGACAGACATAGACAGCGAGGCAGAATAAGAGAGAGATGCTCTGCAGCTTGGAACAAGAGATAGAAAGACAGAGAGGCTGACGGATAGAGGGAATAATTAGGGTGGATAAAAGAGAGAGAAAGAGAGAGAGAGAGAGAGAGAGAGAGAGGGAGGGAGAGAGGCAGATAGACAAAGAATAAAAGAGTCATGGAAAGAAGTCATTGACGTTATTTATGGTGAAACAGACACACAGACATGAGAGAATGAGAATGTGAGGGAGAGGGAAATAAAGGAAAAGAGAGAGAGAAAGGGAAGGAGTCATTAGGGGTTAGTGACAGACAGATAGAGAGACGGAGCACGTGAGAGAGGAAAAAGATAGAGAGAGTGTGAGAAAGAGAGAGACTCGTTTGGAGGATAATACGAGTGGATAAATAAAAGGTCTTTTCCGGCCGCTGGTTTCAGCGCTCGGAGTAAATCTTTGGCTCTGAGACACGAATAAAAAATGGAAGGGATGAATTTAGGCGAGTTTGTACAGCGGGCCAGAGGGAAAACAAGCGCGAGATTAAACAGCTATTACGACTAAACTCTCTGAAGCGTCCACCTTCAGCCCCGACACCGCAAATCCAGCAGGTGATGAATATTTTCACTCGAGAGATCAGACGGAAACCTGTTTAATAACATACTGAACTGGTGATTATTTGTTAACTACAGCATAAACTGCAGCCGAAAATAACCACAAAAAAGTCTGATGTATGTAATTGGAAAGATTGCTGTGGTGGAAAACGCTTCAGATTGTAGAGTTACAGGACAACAATCAATAATCAGCATGGTAACAGTGACTCCGCTTCATCACACCACTGTGCCACTGAGAAATTTCCTTCTGTCCTTCAAAAAAGCATCCTGACGTGTTTTATTCCTTTAATCCTCTTTTATCACAGCAATAAATAAACAACAACAAAATTCAGATTTTAACAAACTAGAACACTTATTTATGCGTTTATAGGGAACCCTGTGAAACATCTATGAATCAGTCATCTCTTTTTTTCTCTCTGTAATGTAATACAATTAATAAAAACAAACAAAAAAAAAGATTTTGACTTATTTATTTATTCATTTGTTTATTAAGCAAAAAAAACAAAATAATTTATTTTAATTACAATTATAAAAGCGGGGGGGGGGGGGGGGGGGGGGGGGGGGGGGGGGGGGGGTGTTCTGGGGACTGACACTGGAGACTCCTTTCATGTAAAGGTCTCAACAGAGAACCGAATGAACTGTTGCTATAGAAACAAGCGTTTAGATATAAATGTGCTGCTGTAACAGGAAATGAATCCTTACCAATCAGAACAAAGACCTCGTTAGCAATGTGGTGTGTATTGTATTAGTATACGGTATTTCTAATAATTGTGTGTGTGTGTGTGTGCATGTGTGTGTGATAAAACAGCTGCTTCTGGAAAAGAAACAGAGAGAGGATGAAGCGAGACGTTCTGGCAGCAAATCAAGTTTTCCTGGCAACGCTCGTCTTCCTGCTGACATTTTGCCGCCGACGTTACAACATGTAACAATGCTACACTACACCTACTGTACACACACACACCCACACACAAACGTGTCCTGCTGTGTTCTGTATCGTACCTCGTCAGTGTTGTAGATGATCTGCAGACCGGAGCAAATCATTTCCACCAGGTAGAGTAGGAAGAGAGAGACAGCGTCAATCTGGGGGAGAGAGAGAGAGAGAGAGAGAGACATAACACACACAGTCATGAAAATACAAGGAGTTTGTTTATTTAAACAAAAAAATTACACAAATTAAAAAAACTTTTGTTAGTTTTGTCAGCCTGCCTGTTACCTATTTCCCCTCCCCCCATTATTTGTTTGTCAATTTGTTTTTTTTATTTTCAATAGTTTTTTTTTTTTTCGATAAGCACTTTTTTCTTTAGTTATGTATTTATTTCCTTTCCTTTTCTTTATCCTTCCATTGATTTTGTACTTTTTATATTTATTATCTTTCAATGTAATTTTTTTAGTTTTGAGATTTTATTAGATACTTTTGTTTGTTTACTAAAACACCAATTCTAAAAGAGTTTATACAATTTTAAGGAAAAAGTAAGGTCCCAAAAAAAGCTGGGACGGGGTCCATTGTGTAGCATCACATCTTCTGTCTGTATACATTCAGGAACTGAGGAGACTCAGATGCTGAGCTTTTGGGAAAGGAATCTTACCCATATGTGTTTGCTACAGGATTCTAGCTGTTCAACAGTTCTGGGTCCTTTGTTGTACTTTTAATTTCATGTTGTAGCAAATGTTTCCAAATGGAGAATGGTCTAGACTGTAGGCAGACCAGTTCAGCACCTGGACTCTTCAACTATGAGGCCATGCTATTGTAATAGACGCAGTATGCAGTTAGCATTGTCTAGCTGAAGTATGGAGGCCTTTCCTGAAAAAGACATTTCTTGATGGGAGCATTGTTGCTCTAAAACCTGTATAAACACCATTCAGCATTAAAGGATATATGTGCATGTTGCCCGTTCCACAGGCACTAATGCACTACCACACCATCAGAGATGCAGCTTTGTTACCTGAGTGCTGATACAGTAACAAGCCAGATAGTCCCACTCCTCTTTAGTCCAGAGGACGTGGTGTTCATGCTTTATTTTCATTTTAAACATTTGATATACTTTTATTGTGAATTAAATATGGGTTTGTGCATTCATTACATTCTCATTTTATTTACATTGAACAAAGTGTCCCAATTTTTTTTTGAATTGGGACTGTAATCTTTCTCTTTCTTTCTTTCTTTCTTTCTTTAAGAACAGTTATTTTCTTTTAGCTTGTTTTAACTAGTTACTTTTTCTCTTCTTTTTCTTTTTTTTAATCACTTTTATGTTTGCTTTTTTTATGTCTAGTGTTCTTTCTTTCTTTCTTTCTTTCTTTCTTTCTTTCTTTCTCTCTGTCTTTCTCTAAGAACAGTTATTTTCTTTTAGCTTGTTTTAACTAGTTACTTTTTCTCTTCTTTTTCTTTTTTTTAATCACTTTCATGTTTGCTTTTTGATGTCTAGTGTTCTTTCTTTCTTTCTTTCTTTCTTTCTTTCTTTCTTTCTTTCTTTCTTTCTCTAAGAACAGTTATTTTCTTTTAGCTTGTTTTAACTAGTTACTTTTTCTCTTCTTTTTCTTTTTTTTATCACTTTCATGTTTGCTTTTTGATGTCTAGTGTTCTTTCTTTCTTTCTTTCTTTCTTTCTTTCTTTCTTTCTTTCTTTCTTTCTTTCTCTAAGAACAGTTATTTTCTTTTAGCTTGTTTTAACTAGTTACTTTTTCTCTTCTTTTATCACTTTCATGTTTGCTTTTTGATGTCTAGTGTTTTTTCTTTCTTTCTTTCTTTCTTTCTTTCTTTCTTTCTTTCTTTCTAAGAACAGTTATTTTCTTTTAGCTTGTTTTAACTAGTTACTTTTTCTCTTTTTCTTTTTTTTTTTTAATCACTTTCATGTTTGCTTCTTGATATCTAGTGTTCTTTCTTACTTTGGTTCCTTTCTACATTTCCTCATGAGAAATTCTGGCAGTACTGCTATAGATGTCAGGTAAAAAAAAAATAAATATAAAAAATCGCAGTGTTATTCTTAAGCTACAAAGTGTCAACTCTCAAATGCAACTTATCAATGATCAAAATCTGAAGCCTATTTGAACTGCATCTTAAAATCTGTCGCAATGTGAACGGCTCGATTAGTCTGAACAGGAATTTAGGTTGAAGGCGTCGGATGTGTGTAAGAAACTGAATGGTTGACGAGTTTGAGTTCTTCATCTGCTTTTTCACCTGAGTGTATAAACAGGAAAAAGCGATGCTGAGCAAAGACGGAGTGAAGGACTGAAGTCGAGTGAAATGTAATATTACCTTTTAATAATAAACCTGATGAAATACAAAAATAAAATTCACTGAAATAAAAACATTATTATTCTAGCAATAAACAAGCGCAATTTTTTTTCATCTCCGGACTGTTTGAATAAAAAAAAAGATTTCTCACACAAAATTTCTTTAAATAATGGGGAAAAAAGGGCTGATTGATAATTAAATTTAAAAGCTTTTTTTTTTTTAAACACAAGCACCAAATGAACACCGGCAAAAGATTCAATATGTGGTTATGTCCTTGGACTGCAGCTTTATTATTTGTAAGATGATTTCAGCACAAATGTTTCGGCCTCGTTATTTAGCTGTAATAAGGTTACGGCCCACAGCGGAGCTCTTTATATCGTCTCTATTCGTCTGCTGGGTTTCTTTATATTGCATATTAAAAGGAAACATACAACCTGTGCTTTTCATATTTGAATGGGGTTTTACTTATTCAATATACTCTCATTGAAAATTGAATCGGTGTGATGCTTTATGTGCATGTCTGTGTTCTGGACGTCTGCGTCTGTGTTCTGGACGTCCTTCAAGCTCTAATTGTGTCTCTCACCCTTTCTTGCACTCTTGCTACACACTTGACCTTTGTGATATATAAAAGCTTTGGGCCAACCTGTAATAGACACAACCTCCTTCCCCATATACGGCCAGTCCTCAAGCTAATCTATAATATATAATGAGACAGAGGGTCTCGAGGTGAGTCATTAACACTGTACTCGTGCTGTGACCTTTCCTCTAATCACTCTGTGTATAAACGCTGGGAGCAAAGCGACGCTCTGGGCGTAAAGCAGGAGGTGATCGAGGGGGTGATGGATGTACGACTGAAAGTGACAGGTGGCGACACGTTAAGGAAAAGCCTGAGTACCTGCAGGTGACTGTACTGTTTATAGGAGTAAATCTCATCTCCTTTATGAACATCGAACACAGAGTGGAGACATGTGTACGGGCTCGGGTCCTGCTTAAACTTCTCCACCTGAGAGAGAGAGAGAGAGAGAGAGAGAGAGAGAGAGAGAGAGAGAAAGAGAGAGAGAGAGAGAGAGAGACTCAGTCTCAGTTAGTCAATTAAATATGCGTCTCACTGCTTTATGGAGTATAAAGCAAACAGCCCGGGTCCTCAAACACCAAAGTAGCAGTAAGCCAATGCAAATTCACCTGCATTCCAAACTCATCTATGCCCCGTATTTTCGTTTCCCAAACACGGTACTGTCCTAAACACATCACTGACCCAATACAAACTCCGTCATCATCATCATCCTTCTCATCATCCTCAGCCCAAGCACATCATCAGCATCATCCCAAACACATCATCATCCTCCTCAGCCCAAAAACATAATCATCATCATTATCCCAAACACATTATCATCATCATACTCCTTGGCCCAAACACATCATCATCATCCCAAACACATTATCCTCCTCAGCCCAAAAACAAAAATCATCATCATCATCATCCCAAACACATCATCATCATCACCATCCCAAACACATCATCCTGCTCCTCAGCCCAAACACATCATCATCATCCCAAACACATAATCATCCTCATCATCCCAAACACACCATCACCATCATCATCCCAAACACATCATCATCCTAAGCAAATCATCATCCTCATCATCATGCCAAACAAATTATCATCATCATCATGATCTTAAACACATCCTCCTAAACAAACCATTATTCCAAACATTACATCATACCATCCTCCTTCTTCACCATCATCATCATTAACCCAAACTCATTCTCCTAAACACAATATTATTCCAAACATTACCTCATTATACCAAATCATGGTATTAGCATCATAATACTCCATACCCACCCTCATCATCATCATCATCCTCATCCAACACACACACACACACACACACATCACCCAGAGTGCTTCCACTTGAAAAGCAGTTGTTGTTAAGCAACTGAACACAAACATCCCAAACTCATCAACGTCCTACCAAACACAGCCATTTCCAAATACGCATCTCTCAAAACATCATCAAACTTCACACATCTTGAATAAACAAACCAGCATGGCTGGTGTTTGACACTTACACTCTAATCCCAACACCCCACATCCTTTCATTCCACCCAGTACCCAAAAAACCCAAAGACAACCTTCACTGCTGGCATCATTCCAAAAAAATAGAAATGAAAATGGAATGGATTGGGTGAGTTGAGGATGTTAAGTGCTGTGATATAAATGCATATGGAGTAAATCTAAACCCCGCCCCTGTGTTTGATAAGACGGATAAATTCTATATAGGTGCTATAT
Source organism: Silurus asotus (assembly GCA_024362625.1). NCBI lineage: Eukaryota > Metazoa > Chordata > Actinopteri > Siluriformes > Siluridae > Silurus > Silurus asotus. The sequence goes on from MU551534.1 coordinate 131,582, forward strand.
AGGACTGATATCGATAAAGACGGATGGTGTCTTGTTAGAGAAATAGAATTTGGCATGATATTAATTGGATGCTCTTCAGACTGTTCCCTCTGACAGAAATCCTACAGACCCTGCAGAAATTTCCCTCCTGCAGTCAAAGCTGCTTACGCTGCACGTGTATTTATAGCCAGCGCCGTCTCTGTGAGATATTCTTGACTCGTACAGACGTCTCACCATGAGACTGTAGGGTTACAGGTTCGTTAAACAATCAAAACAAACCCGCACACTCTGCAGCTCTGCCACGTCTGTCTACAGTGGAATTAATCTATCAGTGGAATTAATCTATAAAGACACGATACACCATTATTAATTACACTTTAGGACTCGCTCAGCACGAATAACACGCGTGTGTGTCAGTCTCACTGATAGAACTCAAAGCTTTAGTTTGAGTGAAGGAGGCGTGGCCTATGTGTGTCAGTCTGAGTGAAGGAGGCATGGCCTATGTCCATAAGTATGAGTGAAGGAGGCATGGTCTACGTGCGTCAGTCTGAGTGAAGGAGGCCTGGCCTATGTGTGTCAGTTTGAGTGAAGGAGGCATGGCCTATGTCCATAAGTATGAGTGAAGGAGGCGTGGTCTATGTGCGTCAGTCTGAGTGAAGGAGGCATGGCCTATGTGTGTCAGTCTTAGTGAAGAAGGCGTAGCCTATGTCCATAAGTATGAGTGAAGGAGGCGTGGTCTATGTGCGTCAGTCTGAGTGAAGGGGGCGTGGCCTTTGTGTGTCAGCATGAGTGAAGGAGGCGTGGCCTATGTCTATAAGTATGGGTAAAGGAGGCGGTGTCTATGTGCGTCAGTCTAAGTGAAGGAGGTGTGGCCTGTGTGTCAGTCTGAGTGAAGGAGGCATGGCCTATATCCATAAGCACGAGTGAAGGAGGCGTGGTCTATGTGTGTCAGTCTGAGTAAAAGAGGCGTGGTCTATGTCCGTCAGTCTTAGTGAAGAAGGCGTGGTCTATGCGTGTCAATCTGAGTGAAAGAGGCGTGGTCTATATGCGTCAGTCTGAGTGAAGGAGGTGTGGTCTGTGTGTCAGTCTGAGTGAAGGACGCGTGGTCTATGTGTGTCAGCATGAGTGAAGGAGGCGTGGACTATGTGTGAGTCTGAGTGAAGGGGCGTGGTCTATGTGCGTCAGTCTGAGTAAATAAGGTGTGGTCTACAGTGGGGGAAATCATTGTTTAATCCCCTGCTGATTTAGTAAATGTACCCCCTTACAGAGAAATAAACAGTCTGGAATTTTTTATAGTTTTTAACAGAAAGAAACAGAAATATATATAAAAAAAAAATCTAGAAAGAAATACTATGTATATAAATTAATTTTTATTTGATCGAATGAAATAAGTATTAAGTGCAATTTGAATAAGTGTGTGTGTGTGGGGTTGGGGGCGTAAACACACACTGCCTGAGGATCAGTGATGATTGAGAAGGAATGTATTTATTGTGTAGCTTCAGTGTGTGTGAATATTCTCAGTCATCCTGGTGCAGTTATCTGGAATTTGACTCATGTTAACTGGACTACTATTTATTGGAACGTTCCACTACTCATCCAAGCAGTTTCTTCAGTCTGAGGGAAGTTGGCAGGATTCCACAAATGTATTCAGCAATTCAGGGCTCCATGCAGAATCTCACCTCATGGGGTAAGGATGATTCTGAGAAAGGTGAGGGATCAGCCCAGAATTTCATGGAAGAGCTTGTTAATGATCTCAAGGGATCTGGACCACAGTCACCAAGAAAACCATTGGTAACACACCAAGGTCCTTGTGCTCAAGAATGTACATGAACAGGTCCGTCTAAAGTTTGACAAATGATCCAAAACATATCACAAGGAAACAATCGGATGGTCTTGTAGCCCATTCCAGCCTTGTGCAGATCTATAATTTTGTCCCTGATGTCCTTTAACAGATCTTTGGTCTTGGTGGTGGAGGTTTGAATGGAAAAGGTTGATTCTGTGACTGGTGTCTTTTAGACACATAGTGAGTTGATATTAGGAGTTCTTTTCGGGAGGGACTATTTTGGGTCTGTGGGATTCTTGCTAATTTGAGTACGGGATCAAATACTTCAGTTTCACTCGATTGAATACAAATATATTTATAACCTTTTTTTGATGTTTTTTTTAAATATTCTGCCTCTCTGTTAAAATAAATTTACCATAATTCTAGGCTGTTTATTTCTTTGTAAGGGGGAACTCACAAAATCCACTGTATCTGTGTTAGTCTGAGTGAAGGAGGCATGGCCTCTGTGTCAGTCTGAGTGAAGGAAGCGTGGCCTCTGTGTCAGTCTGAGTGAAGGAAGCGTGGCCTCTGTGTGGCAGCCTGAGTATAGGAGGCATGGCTTCGGTGTGTCAGTCTGAAAGAAGGAGGCGTGGCCTCTGTGTTGCAGCCTGAGTGAAGAAGGCGTGGCCTCTGTCAGTCTGAGTGAAGAAGGCGTAGCCTCTGTGTGGCAGCCTGAGTAAAGGACGCGTGGCCTCTGTCAGTCTGAGCGAAGCAGGCGTGGCCTCTGTGTGGCAGCCTGAGTATAGAATGCGTGGCCTCTGTGTGTCAGTCTGAGCGAAGCAGGCGTGGCCTCTGTGTGGCAGCCTGAGTATAGAATGCGTGGCCTCTGTGTGTCAGTCTGAGCGAAGCAGGCGTGGCCTCTGTGTGGCAGCCTGAGTATAGAATGTGTGGCCTCTGTGTGGCAGCCTGAGTATAGGAGGCATGGCTTCGGTGTGTCAGTCTGAAAGAAGGAGGCGTGGCCTCTGTGTTGCAGCCTGAGTGAAGAAGGCGTGGCCTCTGTGTGGCAGACTGAGTATAGGAGGCGAGGCCTCTGTGTCAGTCTGAGTGAAGGAGGCGTGACCTCTGAGTCAGTCTGAGTAAAGGAGTCATGGCCTCTGCGTGCCAGTCTGAGTAGTTTGTAATTTTTTAAAAGTTATCTTAATGATACTGACATTACAATGTCCTTTCTCCATATGGTTATATATTCTAATGAGATTCTGTACTGTATAAGACTGCTAATGAGCGTGTGTGTGTGTGTGTGTGTGTGTGTGTGCGTGCGTGCGTGCGCACACTACTCCATTTAAATGCCAATTGTAAGTGTCCCGCTGTGTGTGTGTGTGTGTGTGTGTGAGTGTGTGTGTGTGTGAGTAAGTGTGTGAGTAAGAGATTTTAAAGGGCAATTCATTTTGAATTTCTCTTGTCGCTGTTTGTCCTGTTTCCACCTGCGGCGTAGAGGCTCTGGTGATTAGAGGCGTTAGCAACATTAGCATTAGCGGTGAAAGCTGAAAGCTGCCATGTTTTTGGTGACTGGGGGAGACAGACGCTAATGGAGCACCTCGCTGTGCAATTAACTGCATAAACACTGTTCTCTAATTAAGACGTGATAAAGCTCTTCTCCTAAATTAGAGGTCAGGAGTAAATGAAACGAAACAATACCCAAGATGTATCTGTGTGTGTGTGTGTGTGTGTGTGTGGGGTGGCGTAAACACACACTGCCTGAGGATCAGTAATGATTGAGAAGGAACGTATTCATTGTGCAGATTCTGTCTGTAAAAGCGTTAAAAAAACCGTATTCAAATATCACAAAAAAAGAAAAACCTAAAAATGGCCTTCAGGTAAATCCTCATTCTGAATAGTGTGTTGTTTTTAATTAAAATAACCCACATGGACTTTCAGCTAGCATACATGCCAACCAACCTACACACAGAGACGTGTGTGTGAATATTCGTAGTCATCCAGGTGCGGTTATCTGGAATTTGACTCATGTTAACTGGACTACTATTTATTGGAACATTCCACTACTCATCCAAGCAGTTTCTTCAGTCTGAGGAAAGTTGGCAGGATTCCACAAATGGATTCAACGATTCATCCATCCTAAAGATGATCAAGAGCTCTTCACACTTCCACCAGAAAAGACCCCCCCCCAATCTTCTATAGACTCCCCCTCATTCCTGGCTCTCACGTCCTCCTGGTCCCTTAATGAAGCTATCCAGGGAGAGGAGGATCCTCGATGCTCGCATACAAATTTGTGAGACCCTGCCAACAATCTCCACCGGAAAAATAAGTTGTTTTGGGATGACCATGCTCCAAGTACTGCTTTTTCAAATTGTAGCATAATAATTGTATTGCACTTCCCAACAACAAACAGCACCTCCTACAGGGCAAAAGGGAAAAACAGAAGTGGCACGTTCCATTTTGCTCCCATTGGTCCCCAAAGTGCTCAGGAGCCACTGCATGGCTCTTCAATATAACCACTCAGATAATCAGAGCACAAAAATAAAAATGGAAAGTCAAACACATACACACACACACACACACACACACACACAGTCTTCATTCTCATTACAATGTTTTTATACACTGTATATAACATGAGAACGGCGAAGTTCTTCAGACACCAGGCAGGGCGTCCACACACAACGAATGCACCTTACAACACACACGTGGACAAAAACACACACGATACACGCACGGCAAACACTTACACACGTACACATTTACCTTGTCGGCCTGGCGCATGTAGCAGTAGAGAATTCCCCGCATGCATTTAATAGCTGAATGCTCCAGCTCGTGTGTGCGGCCCATATCATCATCGATGCGTCTGTACAACAATCAAACAAACACACAAACAAAACACAGAACAATAATTAACAACAAAATAATACATCTGTGGATAGACAATGTGGACCAGTAACACTAGTGTAACCAATGTATAAATTCTAAATGTAATCAGTTTCCTCAACCAATTTACAGCAGCAGAGCTTCAATGTGACAAAAAAAAGCAACAACATATACAGTGCCCTCCACAATTATTGGCACCCCTGTTTAAGATGTGGTCGTGGACTTCAAACAATTCTCCTTTTTTTTTTAAACAACATAGAACCCAAATGCAAAAAAAATCCAACCTTTTATTTAAGTACATTACTTTGGTGGTAAAAAAAATCACACAAATAGAAGAAAAAAAAAACTTGAAATCATGTGTGCCACAATTATTGGCACCCCTGATGTTAATACTTTGTACAACCTCCCTTTGCCAACAAGACAGCACTTAATCTCCTCCTATAACATTTCACAAGATTGGAGAACACAGAGAGAGGGATTTTTGACCATTCTTCTTTGCACAATCTTTCTAGATCATCCAGTGTCCTGGGTCCTCTCTTATGCACTCTTCTCTTTAGCTCGCCCCACAGGTTTTCAATTGGGTTGAGGTCTGGGGACTGAGATGGCCATGGGAGGACCTTGAGTTTGTGACTGCTGAACCACTTTTGTGTAGATTTTGCCACATGTTTTGGATCATTATCCTGCTGAAAGACCCAATGACGACCCATCTTCAGCTTTCTGGCAGAGGCCATCAGGTTTTTATTTAAAATATCCTGGTACTTCAAAGCGTTCATAATGCCATGCACCCTAACAAGGTTCCCAGGGCCTTTGGAAGAGAAACAGGCCCACAGCATCACAGATCCTCCACCATACTTCACGGTGGGCATGAGGTGCTTTTCGGCATACTCATCTTTTGTTTTACGCCAGACCCACTTAGAGTGTTTGTTGCCAAATAGCTCAATCTTAGTCTCATCTGACCAAAGCACACGATCCCAGTTGAAGTCCCAGTACCGCTTAGCAAACTCCAGACGTTTACGTTTGTGAGTGTTAGTGAGAAAAGGCTTTTTCCTTGCATGCCTCCCAAACAGCTTGTTGGCATGTAGAGAGCATCTGTTGGTTGTTTTGGAGACTCTGTGACCCCAAGATGCCACTCTTTGATGCAATTCTGTGGGCAATTCTTCTCTTACCATCCTCCTCACTGTGCGTTGTGGCAAGATAAACTTGGGACCTCTTCCAGCCTTGTTTGTCACTGTTCCAGTTGTTTTAAACTCTTAATGATTCCTCTGACTGTAGATACCGGCAAGTTAAGGCGAGTGGCTGTTTTCTTGTAGCCATTGCCTGACTTATGAAGGTCGACACACATCTGCCTTACTTGAATGGTGTGTTCTCTTGTCTTTGCCATGTTGACAAATGGGTAAGAGAATTAGGCCTCTGTGTCACGTCATATTTATACCCCAGGGAAACAGGATATCATGAATTACTAATTAAAAGTCTCTAGATACCCTGACCAACCTTAGCAACTACAGAAAAAAATATATATATATAAAAAAAAAATATTACATTTTTCAGAGGAATTGTTAGGGGTGCCAATAATTGTGGGACACATGATTTCAAGTTTTTTTTTTTCTTCTGAATGTATGATTTTTTTTACCACCAAAGTAACGTACTTAAATGAAAGGTTGGATTTTTCTCTTTTTTTGCATTTGGGTTCTATGTTGTTTAAAAAAAAAGGAGAATTTTTAGAAGTCCACGACCACATCTTAAACAGGGGTGCCAATAATTGTGGAGGGCACTGTATATAACAGCAAGAAATCTGGTTTTTCTTTTAAAGCGTAGTCTGAACAAACGACTCATGAACTGCTTTGTTTAAGTGAATCATTCAATGCTGATCACAAACAAATGACTCCATTCAGCTCTTTTAATGAATCGAAGCAGTTGTAGAAATATACATATATAAATATATAAGCTTCAACTCTCTACAGGTTTGTCTCATTTTTAGATCCCCGGTGTATCCAGCGAATATATTTTGAATATAATTTTTGAATATACAAGAACCATGCAAGGATGCTTGCTTCAGTGCTGCCACCCCTCATAATTGTCATGCCGCCCCCTTGCCACCCCATTAATCATTTTCTAGATCCGCCTCATTCCAGAACCATGTGCATTAGCACAGAGAGTATCTTCTCAAGTAAAGCTGGAGAAAAGCTCGAGATCAGCCTTCTGCTGGATTTACTGATTTATATAACAGCTTCGGGATCTGAGATAATCTTAATGAAACATCTAATACAGAAAGAATGGAGAGGAGAAAGAGAGAGCGAGCGAGAGAGAGAGAAAGCGAGAAAGAGAGAGAGAGAGAGAGAGAATGTGACAGAGAGAAAGAGTTTGAGAGACAGCGTGTTAGAGAGAGAGAGTAAGAGAGAGAAAGCGTGTGTGACAGAGAGAGATGGAGACACAGCATGTGACAGAGAGAAAGAAAGAGAGAATGTCAGAGAGAGACATATAAACAGAGAGGACACGTGAGAAGACATGAGAGACACTGATAGACAGGCTGACAGAAGGATGAGGAAAGACGTGTGATTTTAGATCTGACCCTGAAGAGATTGAGAGACAGCGTGTTACAAAGAGAGAAAGAGCGTGTGACAGAGAAAGAGAGAGAGAGAAAGAGAGAGAGAGAGAGCGAGCCAATGTGACAGAGAGAGAAAAAGAGAGATTGAGAGACAGCGTGTAACGGAGAAAAAGAAAAAGAGCATGCGACAGAAAGTGAGACAGTAAGAGTGAGAGACAGTGAGAGTGAGACAGAGAAAGAGAGAGAGAGAGAGAGAGAGAGAGAAAGAGAGAGCGTGTGACAGAAAGAGTGAGAGAGAGATGGAGACACAGTGTGTGACAGAGAGAAAGAGATAGCATGTGAGTAAGAGAAAGAGAGATCATGCGAGAGAGAATGTGAGAGAAAAAGAGAGAGAACATGTAAGAAAGAGAGAGAGAGAGAGAGAGAGAGAGAGAGAGAGAGAGCGGGGACATGTGAGAAGACATGAGAGACACTGATAGACAGGTTGACAGAAGGATGAGGAAAAACGTGTGATTTTAGATCTGACCCTAAAAGTTCAATCAGATCTGTTCCCTTTAGCTGCTGTATGTTGGACTGATATTTATTCTAATTTGCAGTTTTCTCCAACGTAAATATAAAAATAAATCAATTCTGTGAGACAAAAAGAGTCGCACCAGAGAGCTGCATTTTTGGTTCAACATTAGCATTTTTGTCATACACACGGTGTGTAATTGTCCTGACGTGGTCCACGTGGGCTTTAACTCGCGCTGATAAATACCCTGCGCTCAGCTCGGCCAGGTGTTTACACATCTGCTCCGGCAAATTACCGCGATTCAAAACAAGAGCTGGACGCTCAGCTGGTCACGCTACGCCTGTTTAGCCATTTATATAAGCGCTAATCATATGTTTATTCTCCGGTAGACACTGGATTTCATTCCTGTGCTTTCAATCCAGGGTGAGTGCACATCAGTGTAGATCATAATCCGTCAGAGCAGAGTTTTACTGACCTCAGCGTACAATACAGAAATAATACACTCCTGAGGTATGAGAGAACGAATGAATAGGGTTTAGGTGCGGTGACTGAACAGGTCATTCTATGACAGAGGACACTTCAGAACGCTGACTGTTTGTTCTCTAAATGACGTTTATAGAGCTTCGGATCATCGTTCTGTTGTATGGTGAAGATTGATTCAATTACACTTCCTGCCAAAAGTTTGCGGACACCTGGGACTGTAGATCGCTGGTTTGACATGTTCAGCATGTGAGTCAGATTTGGGACTCACAGCTGAAAATGCCCTACCTATATTTACATGTTCACAGTTCCGGATAAAAGTGGTCTACATACACACTTTAAACATCTTTAAAAAAAAGACAGTTTGAGCTTTATGGTTTATTTTTCAAAGTTGATTTTTTTTTTTTAAAGTTAAGCTATAGAAGGTTATAAATGATGAAGTGCAGTAAAAATAAAAATAATAAAAATACTGAATTAAAAAATGTTTCTTCATATATAAATACATGAAATCAATCCTGGAGCAATCCAGAAAAGTAATGGGTTTAAAGCCACATGTCTCATGAGTTTATATTTAAAATTGAATTAGGATATTATAAAAAAAAAGGAGATTCCTACAAACATTTATCTCAGACTATGTCTGGTTCAGAGGATTCCAGACTCTTTCCTGAAGTGAGACTTTTCCTACCAATAGGGGGTGCCAGACCAGATGACGCGATTGGCACAACAACTTCAAACTCCCCCTCAGAGAAAATGTGGAAACGAGTCAGGGGGACGGTACAGCAAGAAGAGAAACGTATCCATTTCTCTGAACGTGTCACTTTTTCTTGTCTGCGTCACGTGTGTGGCATCATGACAACTACGATCCTACATGGTGACATGGGGATCATGTTCGTACAGTCTGACAAGCAACAATCGCAAAGGACGGATATCAGACAAATGTGGACTCATCCGTCAACAGGACTGTTTTCATGGTCCGATTATTGTGCGTTTTACATCGTTTGCTCCGTATAAACTAAACAAAAAAGCAAAAATGCGTAAGAAGCTCGTGGCAGACGTGTACGCTGTATCCTTCATGCTTCCCTTTCAAATCAGTTCTTCTTGAACTTTTATTTCTCGTCTGACATTTTCAGTGCTAAAGTAGAAATGTTAAAGCTGCACTTGCGAAAAGAAATAACCACAATCGTGATTTAGGGTCCTACATTTCCTAAATCCAATCCGAGTTAGTGTAGAACTCCACAAGGAGGGCTGAGGAGTCCTGATTCACAAACTAAGAGTCTCAGACTGAGGGCTGCCATTCAATTATTACATAATCTATATGTTATAATTATTATTATTATTAAACATTAAAATATAAGGTGTGTGTGTGTGTGTGTGTGTGTGTGTGTGTGTGTGTGTGTGTGTGTGTGTTTGAGAAAGAGAGAGAGAGTGTGTGTGTGTGTGTTTGTGGGGGTGGGGGGGGGAGGGAGAGGGAGAGAGAGAGAGAGAGAGAGAGAGAGCACGAGAGAGTGTGTGTGTGTGAGGGGGGGGATTGAGAGAGAAAAAAAAGAGAGAGAGAGAGAGAGAGAGAGAGAGAGAGAGAAAGAGAGAGAGAAAATGGGGATGGGGGACAGACAACAGACAGACAAAGAGGGTAAGAGGGAGGGAGACAGAGAGAAAGAGAGAGTGTGTGTGTGTGTGTGTGTGTGTGTCTGTGTCTCACCTATAAGCGAGAGCCAAAGCCCAGGCACTGGCAGCACAGTAAAGTGAATCTCGCACTTTGGCTTCTTTACAGTCGGAGCAGGTCTTCACAGGAAACAGACCTGTGGTGGGGCTCTGGTAGTTCAGAATAGTGCACTTCACTACAAGAGAAACAAGAGAGGGAAGGAACAAGGGAGGGAGAAGGGAAGAGAGAAAAAGAGACACAAGGACAGAAAGAAAGAAACAGGGAAAAGATTGGTCAGGTTCAGCCTACACTTGTATGTATATTTCAAATGGTAACACTGTGTTTAACAATATTTGTAAAGACATCATTCCAATGTCTTATAAGAGCAGTAACAGGGTTACTGCCCAGTTCACGGATGCAGAGGAAACATCAGCACGGTGGTTCAATGTCGAGTCCTCAGTGCTCTGCGTCAGGTGCAGAAACTGCTTCAAAAAACTGACGCATAATTGCTGCCAGCATTTAGAGGTTGCAGAAGCGGAAGGTCCTCTTATTGCTCAGGCGCTGAACACTGCAACAAGTCGGTTTGCAGAGCCTTCATCCCAGAAGGAGCCTCTTCAGGAGCCGGCTCACAAGAAAAGCATGCAAACAGTTTGCTGAAGACGAGAGCACGAATTACTGGAACCATGTCTTGTGGTCTTATAAGAATAAGATAAACCTGTTTGGGTCAGATGGTGTTCAGCATGGGGAGGAGTGGCAAGAAAACTTCCATGCCCAGGAGGATTAAGGCAGTTCTAAAACACAATGGTGATGAAAAAATGTACATGCTCACTTTTGTTGCCAGTTATTTCAGCAATAATGGCTGTATATTGAGTTATTTTGAGAGGACAGTAAATCTGTACTGCTACACAATCTGCATATTCTCACTTCTCTAAAATATATCCAAGTTGTAGTTTAAAAACATATAATGAAATGGTTGCTAAAAAGTGTGGGATGTACTCGATTTGGTGAGAATATATATATATATAGTTTTTACTACAATTTACTCTTATTATTCCCTTCACTCTTCTGGGAAGATGTTCCACTAGATTTTGAAGTGTTCTTATGGATGTGTTCATCAGCCACAAGAGTGTAATGAAAGGCAGGTACTGATGCAGGGTGAGGAGACCTGGGGTGCAGTCAGCGTTCACATTCATCCTATAGGTGTTCAGTAGGGATGAGATCAGAGCTCTATAGCAGGCCACTCAAGATCTTCCTCTCCAAAGCATGTAAACCAGATCCTCAAGGAGCTCACTTTGTGCACAGGGGCATTGCCATGCTAAAAGAGGTTTGGGTTTGAAGTGCATCTAAAGACGTCCAATCGAGTCTAATCGAGTGCCTCCTGCATTGTGGTAACAGTTTGGAAAAGAAACACATAAAGCACGGAAGTTCAGGTGTCCCAATACTTTTGGAAATATAGTGTATAAATGCAGTCTGTGTATGAGAATATAGATATAAATCCTGAAACACACACAACATTAAATGGCTAATGAGATGTAAAGTTGTTCAGTAATGTATTCTGTAAGAACACTGCAGGTTTTATTAGGTGTATGATTCAGTCGAGGAGCATTTGCTCTCTCGCTCTGCTACATGGACAGTGGGGGTATTTCTTAGATGGAAGTTGTGCGAGTCTTCACGAGTTCTTCTTTATGAACTTTATTACAGCAGCGTGTACTTCAGCAGATTTTTACACCTCACGATTTATTACTGAACCTTCCTGCAAAATAAAAACTCCATTAACCCTCCACCAGTTAAGTGAGACCATCGTGGCGTTCTGACACGCACGCGTGATAAATGATCAACTGGAGAAATAAATGAATATCTAAAAAAACATTTATTATTAAGACACACACACACACACACACACACACACACACACACACACACACACACACACAAAGAACAGAGACAATCCTTAAAACTACTGCACACACACACAGCAGCTGGAGTAAAGAGACAACCAGTGAGAGAAACAGCCATAAAGACAATTACAGAGAGACAGACAAACAGTTAGAGAGACAGGCAGAAAGACAGCCAGACAGAGTGCTAGACAAACTGCTAGACAGAAGGACAGATAGTCAGACATGGAGCAGACAGTTAAACAAGCAGACTGAAAGACAGAAACAGACTGTAAGACAGACAGGAAAGTCATTAGACAGAGAGACAGACAGAGGCACTGTTATGCAGACAGCTAGACAGACAGTGAGACAGACAGTAAAACAGAGGGAGAGACAGTTAGAGATGTAGACTGACAGACAGAAACACTGTTGGACATACCGGAACACAGATAGATAGAGAGACTGACAGAGGGACTGTTAGGCAAACAACTAAACAGACAGTAGGACAGAGGCACAGACAGAAAGACAGGCAGACAGACAGACTGGTCAGCAGGCAGACTGCTAGACATGCAGGAAGAAAGCTATTTAGACAGGCAGACTGACAGAAACCTAGAGAGACAGACTGATAGTTAAACAGACAGGGGCAGGCAGGGACATCCTAGACAGATGGACAGTTAAACACACAGGAAGACAGTCATTAAATGAAAAACAATGAACCAGACAGAGAGACAGAATGAGAGATGGACAGGTAGACAGACAGACCATTCACAAGCAGATAAACAGACAGTTTATTTGACAAGCTATCGTTATACTGAAGTGTCCTGTGTAATGTCCCAGATCACCTACAAGTGTTTCCACAAAAGAAAAAGAAAGAAGAAATGAACAGAACTGATAATAATGAAGGAATGGAGGCAGTGCTGGAGGCTGCATTGAGTGGAAGCCAGTTCAAGTCATTAATCTGTGTGCATTGTGCTGCAGTGTAATGAGCCTCAATACAGCTATTCATTTCTCATCAGTGGCTGACCACAGGGACGTCCAGTCCGGCCAATCTGCCGAGCCCGATAAACAGGTCGTGTACAGAATTATGGGAAATAATAAAGTGCTTCTGAAAGCATACTGTAACCGAAGAAAACCCCCCAAAAACATGGGAGAGGGGGAGAGAGAGAGAGAGAGAGAGAGAGAGAGAGAGAGAGAGAGATTTTTCTCGTCATGTATCTGATGAGCTTATTTAATCAATAGTCGGGCACTCGGCCACACGCCCTGCTACTAAAGTTCATTTCCCTCAATCGCTAATTCATCTAAATGACTTATTAAAGCCAATCAGCCAAAACTGCAGAACAACAAAATGAAGGCGTATGGATTCTATTACATTAAATAAATTTGACTCGTCTCCCCAAAACTTGGTTTATGCTTCGCCAGCTACATGTGGAGCTGCCGATTTATGCTTACGACTGTTAAAAAGTACTCTCTGTGCATTTCTTCTTAGCTGTGTCCTTCACCTCTGTGCGCTCCCTCACCTCACCATCGTGAGCTCCCTCATCTCTCCTTAGTGAGCGCTCCCTCACCTCACCTCCGTGCGCGTTCCCTCACCTCACCTCCGTGCGCGTTCCCTCACCTCACCTCTGTGCGCGTTTCCTCACCTCATCTCCGTGCGTGTTCCCTCACCTCACCTCTGTGTGCGTTTCCTCACCTCATCTCCGTGCGTGTTCCCTCACCTCACCTCCGTGTGCGCTTCCTCACCTCACCTCCGTGCGCGTTCCCTCACCTCACCTCACCTCGCCTCAGTGCGTGTTCCTTCACCTCACCTCCGTGCGCGTTCCCTCACCTCACCTCCGTGCGCGTTCCCTCACCTCACCTCACCTCCGTGCACGCTCATAGCCCTTCCCTATGGTTCACATCTCCCTCACCAAACCTCCATACATGCTCCCTCATATCTGTTCACACTCCCTGACCTCTGTGACAGATTTAACAAATGCCTGTGCAGCAACAAGTAAACAGATAAAGGAAGGAAATTAACCAGAAAGAAAGATTTGATATTATTTATTGCCCATCTGAGGACGGAGAGGAGGAAAACCAGCTAAGCACTTTAGATGCAAATGCACTGAAGTCGCATCTTCTTTATAATCTCTCAGTATAATGAGCCTTTAAATCAGCTCCTAATGCAGCACATCCAAACAGTGTGTCAGCTTCAGCAACCATTTTCTAACCAGCGAGAGATGAAGAGAGAATGAATGCAGGCGATGGAAAAAGGTGATGGAAGGTATACCGAGAGTATGAGGTTTTTCAGGAATCAGGAGTTAAAGGCTGATGATGTAAACTACAACTTATCTTAAATATACCAATATACAGTGCATTTGGAAAGTATTCAGACTACCTTCACTTTTATGATGTTGTGACGTTCCATCTTGATAGAACAATCGTTTAAATGGGTTTTTTTTCTACACTCTACAATTCTACAATCTACACTCGATACTACAACGGCATTTTATTTACGAGATGATTTTTTTATTTTAAACGACTTCAAATGTGAGCTTTAATGGATTTATTTTTAATATATATAACTAAATAAATAATTACATTCCACAACACTGTGGCAGTGGGGGCGTGGCCAAGGGTCAGCTGCAGACAGAGAGAAGGCGGGTTCAACTGGGAGGTAAATGATTCTCACTTGTGTCTCATTTTTTTCAGTTAAATTTGTTTATCTTTGTGCTTTTGATGATCATCTTCTTTCGGCTGCTCCCATTAGGGGTCACCACAGCGGATCATCCGTCTCCATACTCCCCTGTCCTCTACATCTGCCTCTTTTAAACCAACTACCTGCATGTCTTCCCTCACCACATCCATAAACCACCTTCTTGGTCTTCCTCTTTTCCTCCTACCTGGTGGCTCCATCCTCAACATTCTTCTACCGATATACCCCATGTCCCTCCTCTGCACATGTCCAAACCATTTCAATCTCGTCTCCCTCATCTTGTCTCCAAAACGTCCTACATGCGCAGTCCCTCTATTAAACTCGTCTCTAATCCTGTCCATCCTCATCACTTCCAACGTAAACCTTCGATGATGAGAAGCGAAAGTCTGAACAGAAGCCGCAGGTCTGTGAAGTTTTATCCAGAACATATAATACACTTAAATGTCCGTTGATAAAAACGCTATGCAAATGAACTAGTGTTGAACTAACAGTAACATACTGACGATATCAATAAGATGTTAACGATGTCTAGTGATTACGATGCATTTAAAGTATGAACCATAACAGAATTTGTTCTGCACTGAGCGTTTCACATGGACTCCTACCGTTGGAGGGGAAGGAAGTGTCCCAATCATTTACCACGTGCACTTCTTTTGACTGTCACACATCCTGCATAGAAATAGATTTCAGATTCTGGAGAAAACCCGCCTGTTTTTATCCCGGTTTTCGATCTGTTTAATTTCAGACATTATGCAAAGACTCGCGTATGGTTCATCTCGACCAATATGTGGTCTATGGCTCATTAGGATTTTTTTCACTTCATGTATGGTAACTATCATCTCACTGTGATGGTATATAA
This sequence comes from Silurus asotus, assembly GCA_024362625.1. Classification (NCBI taxonomy): domain Eukaryota; kingdom Metazoa; phylum Chordata; class Actinopteri; order Siluriformes; family Siluridae; genus Silurus; species Silurus asotus. The sequence continues at coordinate 146,806 of MU551534.1, forward strand.
CAGGGGTCACCAACATGGTGCCCACAAGGACCACGAGTAGCTCGTGGGCCTTTTTTTTTTAAATAGCTGTTTCCTAATTTGTTAAATCATTGTTGATAATTCTAATGAGAAATCATTAACATGATCAGTGTAGGTTCCCTGGTGGTCTAGTGGTTAGGATGCGGCGCTTTCACAGCTGCGGCCCGGGTTCGATCCCCAGTCAGGGAACCAACCCCAACCACTCTCAGTGCCGGTCCCAAGCCCAGATAAATGGGGAGGGTTGCGTTAGGAAGGGCATTCAGCGTAAAAACATGTGCCAAATCAAACATGCAGATGATCCGCTGTGGCGACCCCTGATGGGAGAAGCCGAAAGAAGTTTTAAAAAGGTTGGTGACCCCTGGTATATAATAATAAAGTATGCAACAGCACACTTTTCATTTACAAACGTAAATCTGTTGCACTGAACTTTTCAAATTGAATAATATACAATATTTTTAAATAAAATTAGATTTTATTATTCATTTATTACAAGGGTACAGTAACTTTTAGTCCGACCCTTATACTCTGAGGAATACTGCAGTTATACAAACGACTTTGATTCCCCACGTTCGATTCATCTCAGTCTATAGCTCCGGTTTCATTAAGAGAAATTGGTCCGATTCGTTTTTTGAACTCCGAGACTTCAGCGATTTACCGTGATTAAGTTTCCTGTACGAAAAATCGACGATTCTATTCATTTTTAAACACTTCAAGAGATTCATCTATAACGGGGGTGTATCGACGTATTTCCAGTCTGCGTGTCATCTGGATTTAATTTCAAACAGGAAACTCAATTATTCATATCGATTTCATTTATGATTCAGTCGACTCCACGCTTCCTTCGTATTTATTTCAATAACGAATCTACAACTTCCTTCATAAGCCTGACGCCGTTATCCGCTGTACACACGCGATATTTGGTTCTAGCGCTCGTCTCGGTTTATTTGCGAATATCAATTCAGTGATTGAATATGGACTTGATTTATTTGATTCATTTATTTCTGTACAAATTGAAGGAATGCATTTTCGAATTTGGCTTCAAAACCTTTCTATACTTCAAAATGTACAAATTGTGTAAAAACAATAAGTGAAAGCGTATCATTTGAAGAGGAGTTTCGTGAAGTTGCGAGTTAATTCATATCGCAGCCCAATGATGGGCCCACGAGCAAGGCCCTTATCCTGTATAAATAACTTATGTTCAAATAAACATAAAACGCAATCTCCTGCATAATTCAGAATACAGTAGATGTGCATGCTGATGTTTTGGCAATGCTCCTCCCGCTGTGTCTTCTTCTTTAAACACCGCTCATTTCCCTCAAGACGTGTTACACAACACTGATTTCAAAGCAAGACATCTTGAAGTGCAAATTGCTTCTCCTTTTATGGGAGGTTATTAGCAAGCCGATGAATATGACCACGCACTGAGGAACTGCTTTATGAATAGAAATGACTGGTAGGTGGTCTATGGGCGAGCCAGTTGGAAGGAGTTGGAGAGAGATATAAACACCACCGAAAAATACCTTATGTTAAAAAACGAACTCCCGAAAATAATTCCTTTTAAGGTTTTGGTGGAGCGTGTGTTCACACTGCAAGCTTTTCGGTTTTTATTAGCTACCACTTCCTCATTTCTGTCTTTGCTCTTTTTATTTCTTTCTTCACAAATGTCGCCAGATATGTGAGCTGAACTTCCGATAAAAAAAAACACCAAAAAACACAGAGGGATTCTCTGAAACGGCTGCGTTACATCTCCATTTATTCGACGGTTGGCAGCGGAGTGAGTTCATAAATCGGTGACAGATGACGGCTGAGGAAAATGATGGTGTAGAGAGCAGAAAGCGAGAGAGACAGACGGCTGAAGGTCAGCCGGTGAGGGAAGATGGACGAGTATTGATTAATCACGTAAACCATTTTTTATACAAACTGCAAATCATTCTCATCACCCGCCTAATCGCTGTCTGAGTCATGCCGTTGCCTGAGTCTGCATTCGACTCTTCGATTTCTCAAAAACGGCTTTTTCTTACCATTGCGAGCGTCGGCTTTTTTCATTCATCACCGTTAACCTACATAATGGAACCTCTGCAACTCCTCTTAACGCAGCTTCAAGCGGATTCGTCGTTGAACTTTCAGGAGGGGCCATAATGCGCATTTTACGGTTCTACCACTAATAAAAGAACCTTGATCCTAGATCTTTTCAGCTTTATGAAATATCTCCATAAAAGCTTAATCATGTATACCCTGAATCTTAGTCATCTAATATCAAGTGACAAATGTATTGTTCGTAACGACTTTATTTTCAAACAGGAAACTCAACTTCATCCACCTTCTGATTCACTTTGTTGCGGTTGAATTAATTTTTGAACCTAAGACAGATTGATTTCCTGTGATGAAGTTATGACTTCCCGACCCTTTATTGCATCATGGACCAGTTCCACGCTAGACAATTGTTCCGATGTAATATTTCGTTATTAATTGAATTAGTACATATAGAATAAAAAATTTAACTCAACTCCCCATAAAGCAGAATCAGTGGCCGCTTACTTTACCGCTGCATATAAAAAAAGCGTGACTGAAACGAGCTCGTGAGCCGCAGCCCAGTGGTTGGGGACGCCAGATTTAATACGCTTGACGGGATACTTTTACAAAAGATGAATTGTTGATTCAATCTATGATTCGTCTCGATTGAATTTTAAACGGGAAACGCAAGATTTGAGATTAAGATCTAATATCTGCTACACAACTGAATCTACGCTTCATTCTGATTCATTTACCAAAAGTGAATCCGCAATTTATGAGGCTTGTGGTTTTACTGTGTTTTTTGTTTTTATACATTTTATATGAATCTGGTTTCCTAAAAAAAAAAAAAAATAAATAGCTGGATTTTATTACATAAGGTCTATTACATAAAATAGATAGATAGTATTTTTTATGCGAATAATGTACTGATTTAATCATATCCGAGAGCTTGTAGATCATCATGTTCGAGGCCAGTGATAGATGCATGGAAAAAGCTCAGATCAGAACGTCAGGGAATCAAAACCCCAACCAAGCTACCACTATGAGCGAGGCTCTTTTTTGGGACTGTTTTGAAACAATATCCATTGTCGGAAATGTTACACAAATGAAACTGAATTGAAATGAATTCATAATTCACCATGATTCATGACCAAATGGCGGCTTGATGATTCATCTCAATTCATTTGCATATTTTTTTTGTTCTTTTTTTATTAGAGACAAGACTTTTTCTTTTCTTTTCATTCAAGAAACCCTACAATTCACCTCGATTTAGTTTCAAACTCAGAGAAAATAAATTCACCACTTTATTGCTTATTTGTCTTTTTTTTTCCCTTGAATGGGAATTCGTCATTACGACTCATGACCAAATGGTGGCTCAATGACTCATCATAATTCATTTAAATATAGTGAACACGTAATAAAACGGACTATGATGGACAAGTTGAATTCCTCATTCTTCTGAGATGTTCACGTGTCCATGATGTTCATGTGTCTGTTTCGTCATTTATTCCTTGTACAATTACCGTATTTTTCGGACTATAAGCCACTACTTTTTTCCCACGTTTTCAACCCCGCGGCTTAAACAACGAAGTGGCTAATTTATGGATTTTTCTTGGGTTTTTCCCGGTTTCACAAACTCCAAGCCAAAAAAGTGAGCGACATAACATTACACCAATAAAACTACAGAAAAAAAAAAACGCACATCACCTGTGTTCTGAGCTGCACGGCATCGGGAGGAAAAACTTCCACCGATTGTGATTTTTAAATGCACGACGATGCCAAAGGATAAACTCTCGAGAGAAATAGTTGTGAAAGGAAGGAGGAAGACAATGAACAATGACTTTCTTTTTCGGCTACTGTTTAGATACAAGCCGTCGTAACGCATTGAGTCTGGGTGATGGGAGAGCTCGCTAACTCCAGTTGTCATACAAGCACAGACAGGTTTCCAAAACTTGTGCTTTTTTATTTTTCTTGGCAACAGCGTTACGGGTTAGTCAAAGAAACTTAGAAATGAGCATCAGAAAATAATAAGGACGTATTCCTCGGTCTTGCACACATACAGTGATACCAGAAAAAGGCGGCGGCAGGCTATTCCCAAAATGCCGCTCTGCTCTTAAAGAAGCCACAACATATTTCACCCGTTACACCGTGTAACAGACACTCTCTTTCGTTAAAGCCTGTGTAACGTTCATTAGTTTCAGTGTAGACACTGCGGCTTATAGACGGCTTATTTATGTTCAAAATAAAAATCTTTGTCAAATTCGGTGCGGCTTATATATGGGTGCGCTTAATAGTCTGGAAATTACGGTAATATATGTGATAACTAGTCTATAATAATTCCATCATAATTGATTTCCAAACAGTAACTCAAAAATAAGAATTCCATTGTGGAAGCTTGCCTGTGTGTAGATGCATGTAGAATGGAAATCAGGGAGTGAAAGTGGCATCTTCACATCCACTTAGAGGACCGACACTTAATCCATGTAAAAGAGTCAGATTTTCGAGATCTCACCTGCGCTGTAGAACCGGTCCAGCTTCTCCCACAGAGGCTCATCCTCACGGTGGAGGGTGGACAGCTTGAGAGGTTCATAAATGGAGCCTGATGATGGAGAGAAGTTGAGAACTCTTTAGACTGACACACAGAAGGGTACTTTAGTTCACTCACAAAAACGCTTCAGTGCTCCAAAGCTTCGGCCTTGCTCAAGTGCACACTTCATCGTCTACGGTTTATTCTGAGGTCCTACTCATTCGCCGCTCAATCCGAGACCCGAGCTATTTAATGAGTCATGGATATTAACACATCAGAAGGAAAGGGGCTCGACTTGTCGGTTCGGTTCAGCTACAGTGGTGGGGGAGAAAAACCTGACAAATAAAGGAAATGCTTATTCACAAATCCACAAAGCATGACAGGACAGGTTGAGTGGATTTTTAGGATTTTAGTGTCAATAAAATATGCCAATCTTGAAGCTCTAGGTTACGTTTTATAGATGGGACTGGCACCAACCCAGACATCAAATCGGAGGAAAAACCCCAGAAGCTGGAGCACTATTTTAGAGACTTCAGAGTGATTTACATTTTAATGGAGTTGGCCAACGGTAAGTACCTCGGCTCCAAAAACCCTCCCATTTCTCCGCAAATTAGCATAATTTCCATTAGCCTTTAACTAGGAGGGACAAAGCTATCGGTTATAAAATAACCTGCAACAGGAAAATGAAAGAACTCATTTAGCTTTCAGTGAACGTAAATTTCCCGCCTTACTAATCTCTTTGCTAGTTTTTTAGCTAGTCGTCAAGTGAAGAAATTCAGAATGAACAGTCAACTGCTTCTAAAATTATTAACAGCTTAAAAATAGAAAGTGCCTTAATTACATAGTGACACAAAGGAGGCTTGGCATTCTACAGGTGATTCACCAATCAGAATATTTACATAGAGCACTTTTAAAGAAACAGCTAAACTATTTATTCAAATTCTTCAATTTATTATTTAAGGTTTCGAAGAAAATCAGCATGCCATGCTATGAAAAATTTATTCATTTTTTTTTATTTTTTATTCAATATTAATATAGGCCCTCAGGGAAAAAAAATGAGATATAAAAAAAAAAACAACCATGTAAAACAGATCAGACATGACCAGCATATGAATCCACACCAAGAGCAGTTAGAAAGATTCAGCATTCAATTAGTAGATTATATATATATTGTATATAATGACTCATGCGCATTTATAGCTCCTTTTTCTGATCAACTTTACCTCAGAAATTGTTGCGAAAACAAACGATCATAATTATATAACAGGTGTGTTCTGATAAAATGTCCGATGGCCCAAAATATATTTCGTAGAAATATCCAGATACTAACAAATATATTATAATGTTTAACCCTTAAGTGATTAATACATTGGACTGATCAGAAGGTTGTGTGTTTAAATCTCAAAACTACCATCCTGCTATTATTGGGCCCCTTGTAATAATGTAAATCGTTATTATTTATTTTTTTGTTTAGAAACTGGGAAATGGTTGTATCCGTTTTCACAGGGAATCATCCTGTTATGATCGAAGGTCTCATACAACCAGTCATCTCATCTGCAAACCCACAAAATAAATGTTTGTTTGCATACCAGTGTTCTGAATTTCCCAGATTTTTCTAGATAGTACTATGAATTCAAAGTCCTGATGACAATCACGATGACTGCGGAAAAGTTTTAAAAGATGACAGAGCGGATCAGAGTTTAACTCGGAAATTTTGCTTTTGACTTCATTTGTTTAACATAACATTTTCTCAGATTCCGAACATTGACAAACAAAATCTCTATAAAAACCATGCTTAGACTTAGTGTTTAATAATTGGCCAAAATTATAAGATTTTTTTCTCATCTAACTACAATAGAATAACCAGTCAGGAAAGTAAAAAACGCTGAAACATCACCTATACTGTTCATTTCTATGTTTCAAAGCTTTCATGCACAAAAACCGCCTCTGATGTTGATAATATTCATTTGTAAAATACAAAAAAGGTCTACAAAATATTTGAAAATGGCAAAATCGTAAGCTTTTCATGGTCTTTTTAAACAAATCATTCCATATATGGAAGTGGATTCTCTGCCTGCTTAATCAATACTGCTTCTATTTCAGAGCCTGTTATCAGGCCCCTATTAAGACTGCATCCGGAATAACAGATAACCACATAATTACTCATCTTTTGTTATTGTTTTTTTTGTTTTTTCTTCACAAAAAGATCCGGTCGATATTTGTGGAAAATTGTGTTCATTCAGACAAGATGTACTTATGTGTGTGGGAATATTACATCAAACATTTGAATCAAGAGCAGGATTTTACCTTTTTTTCTTTTTTTTACAAGAAGACTATAGTAAGTGAATGACTTGTTTCTAATTTTGCCTAAACAGCATACTTAAGGAAACTCAACTTAAACAAATGATGGTTAAGGAGTCCATTAGGGGGGCTTTTTTTTTTATTCTTGTTCTATTTTTTTGAGCCCCCCAGGGTTATACAGGGTTCTAAATAGCACTACAGAGCCTGAAATAAAACACTTGTGTGACCAGTGTTTTATTGAATCCCAATCCCAACCACATTCACAGTTATTTAAATTTAATCTGTCTGCATTATTATCCATGAAGTATTTCTCGAAATATGAGCATGTCATTTAAACCAGTTGTTTCCAGTAATCACTCCCAATTATTATTATTTTTTTATTTTTTATTTGATAGAGTGGTAAAAACCATGACAAGTTTTTTTAATTGCTAATTATAACTGCTAATTGGTAATGTTATATGTTTGACCGTCCATTGGACTTTTGACCGTTTCGCTCTAATTTTAGAAACGTAGGTCTATGAATAATGTCACCTTTGAGCTCGTGTTCTGAGGGTGTAATGTTCAACAATAAAAACTCCTACAGCTGTTATCAAAAGCCTAAACATCATTCTACACATTTAAACCCTGATTGTAGTATTTGATTAATTAAAGAGGACCACGTTTCTTAAATAAAGTTGTACTGAGGAGATCTGTGATTATAAGAACGATAAAAAGGTCCCAGCCTTCGAGAAGTTTAACACCTTCAGATCTCAACAACCACAAACATTCATTTAATAAATCACTGAGCATTTTATCACAGCTTTCCAACCCTGATAACCTGAAACTTACCGTGCCTGTTGAGTCTGCGCTGGGAACCGGAACGCTCGCGGGCAGCGCTGGCCATTTTGTTCAATAGCCGAATGCTACCACACTACAGCACTACTGAAGCTCTGAGGGTTAGTACAGCATCCGTGGAAGAAATTACACACAATTACTGGATTCAACATGCACCAAAATACACCGACAACCAATTTGAGTAAAACATTGCTGCCAGAAACAGAGGCACCTGCTGTACAAGTGGGAATTTATTAACATTATATCGGTAGCAATCACCTGACACAAATTCAAAATCCAAGTAACAGATAAACAGTGGAGGTCCAAGGACCGAGCCCTGAAAATTACACACTGGTAAGTGTTTACAGTCTAAAATGTACAGCTTAGTACCTTTATTTCTGGTTCGGATAAACCATAAAGTGTGATTAAAAGTTTATTACTCCTTATTCATGCAGTTTATCACATATTTGCGATACAGTTCAATAATCGAATGTTATATTACAAACTAGGTCCCAACTTTAGTTGTATGAATCAACAATTATTTGTCATTTAAGTGAGATTTCTGAATTACAATTGTCTTTTTTTTATTATTTATTTTTAATTATATACCCCGAATACCTTTAATGCGATAGCATACACTAAGACATACACCAATCAGGTCATAACATTATGACCACTTGCCTAATACAATGTTGGTCCCCTTTTGCTGCCAAAACAGTCCTGACCCTTTGAGTATTAACAGCATGAACTTCTTCAGAGGTGTGAGCTACAGGAGCTCGTCTGATGGATCGGACCACACAGACCAGCCTTCGCTCCCTACATGCATCAGTGAGCCTCCCCATGTGTATGACCACCGCCCTAATACAGTGTTGGTCCCCTTTTGCTGCCTAAACAGTCCTGACCCTTTAAATATTAACAGCATGAACTTCTTCAGTAGTGTGAGCTAAAGGGGCTCATCTGATGGATCGGACCACAAGGACCAGCCTTCACTCCCCACGTGTATCAACAAGCCTTGGCCGCCCACGTCCATGTCACCGGGTCACCACTGTTCATTCCTTGGACCACTTTTAATAGATACTGACCACTGCAGACCAGAAACATCCCACAAGCAGTCATCTAGCCATCTCAACTTGTCAAACTCAAATCCTTATGCTTGCCCATTTTTCCTGCTTCTAACACATCAGCTTTGAGGACAAAATGTTCACTTGCTGCCTAATAAATCTCACCTAATAACAGGTGTCATGATGAAGAGATAATCAGTGTTATTCCTAATATTATTATGTCATAATGCTATTCCTGGTCGGTGTACATGATCCCACTAACGATTTCCCCAACACCAAATCATTTCTATTGAAAAGACATTAGTTTTTGTTGTAATAGTTTAATAGTTGTGCATACATTGTGTCTGATCTCTGCAGTTTGTGTATATGGATTACACATATGTAAACGCTTCATTTTGATTTAGCCTCAGCTATCCGATGCTAGCCTAAAATAACTGCAAAATCTGATACACTTATGCTTTTTTGTGTCTAATTCAACCTCAAACCTTTTGGTTATAGTTGTATTATGTCCTTAAAATAGACTGCAGTAATACAAACTCCAGCCTGACCTTTAAGCGCTAACCAGCTTCAGCTAGGCAGTAACACACACATGCACACACCCATCCACACACTCTTACACTAAAAATCACTCAATAAAACACACGATCCTCGAGTGTAACACGTAAAGGAGTGAAACGGACGCCATGCGTGTGAAAACTGCAAACCTGAGCGTTTAGATCTGGCTTTAAACTCCAGCAGCTTCCAGCCGACATCAGCCAGGTTTGCCATGTTTACTGTCGAGTCCCAATTTACGACACTGTCGTAAACCAGGAAGTGCGCACCCCGTGACGTGAGGGTGGAACCGTTATGTAGCCGTTTTCACATTTTTTTATTTTATTTTAATATAATATGGTTACAAATAATTATTTTCGACGTTAAATTATATTTAAGTGCACATAACTAGCCGTGTATATATCTATATAATTTGCTTTAAAGCTGGACTTTGAAGTGAATTTTCCTTGTAAAGCGCCTGCCGTATTCCGGGTCGTGTAGTTTACCTTTATACCACAGCAGGCAGGATGTGGCTGTCCACTTGTTCCTCGTTATTATGGTTATTTGTTATTGTTGACGTTAACCGCGGCGTGTTCGGGCTTCAGGACGTGACGGGAGATTTATTCGGGCAGGAGAATGCAGGCACCGTGGCCGCGTTTGGAGATTTTAACTCGGATAAACAGACTGACTTGTTCGTCATCCGGGAAGGTGAGAACCGGCTGTCAAACACACAACACCAACAATACACATAGAAACAACTGCACATCTGAAATCTGGGTTTATTACAGAAACAAATTAACATCTAATAACGTCATATTCCTGCTTCGATATAAAAAAAACAAAGCTGTCATCAAGATCTTTCTTAGGGAAGTGCACTAGATAGGGTAAATACATTCTACACCCTGACTAGTGCACCCTACATGCACCCTACACACTATTTAGTGCACTACACAATTTCGTTTTCTGTTCTCTAATTAAGTGCATGACGTGATCTCGAACATCTTCTCAGTGTTTCTATCTTGAATAAATACCCATTCGAAACGTTTGA
>MU551534.1:162117-235841 GCA_024362625.1 Silurus asotus
CAAAAGGTCCTGAGAAAGTTCTAACTTTTACACCCTGGTGTACGTGTGTGTGTGTGTGTGTGTTTCTGCAGCTTTAATGGCGATATGGTCCCGGATATATTCGGGGTGGTGGACCAGTCCACAGAGGTCTGCTATCTGCGTGACAGGTAAAGTAAAAAGTCATGGAGTAAGCGTTCTGGCTTTTAACGAGTTCATTTCCAGGACGGACGCTGATTTATTCACTTCGTTCTGCAGGAAACCGAAGTGTGAGAAAGCTCTCGGTGCCGACGTGCAGATCCGCGTTCCTCACTCCAACGCCTTCATCGACCTTAACAAGGACTTCACTGCTGGTGAGTCAGGATTCTGCTTTAAAGAGTCGCGCAATAACATATGCAGCTTACGGGTCTTCTTTTAGAAGGTGTGTTCACACAGACTTTAATTCTTCCATGTAAATGGGGGGTGGTGCCAAAATAGGTGGATTGGAGTGTCCTTTGACAAAAAAACAGTCGATACACTGCTTCAGATATGATTGAGAAACATGTCACATGCAAAATAGCAGCTGTAAAATAAGCCCCGCCCCTCAGTCTAAAGTTCAAAAGCCCCCTTGATATCTTGGCACCAAATACAATTTCATGGTTAGCTAATTTGTCTATTTTCAAAGTTGTTGTCTAAAAAGCCAGCACTTTAAATAATGAGTAAATCAGAGGATTTGGATTTGGATGACTGGAATTATTCACCAGTGCATTGATGTTGCTCAGACCACCCGTGAGGGGACAGAATTTACCAGAAGGTTTAGCATTTTGGCACTAGTAGAAAATTCACCAGGAAGGAGGAAAAGAGGGAGGCCAATGAGTAGGTTTATGGATGTGGTGAAGGAGGACATGCAGGTAGTTGGGTTGAAAGAGGCAAATGTAGAGGACAGGGGGGTATGGAGACTGATGATTCACTGTGGCGACCTCTAATGGGAAAAGCCAAAAGAAGAAGAAGAAGAATGTCTATTTTGGGACGCTGGCACGCTCGGACCTTATAATCGCTTTCCAGGGCTTTGTATTAGGGGCGTTGTATGGCAGTACTACGTAGCTAGTGTGTCCTATTACCAATAGGTGGCGCACTTGTTGAGGGTCCAGTCTAGAAACCATTAATCCAGATGGCAGACAACAGCGTTCATGCGTGCATGGAACAGCATTTGGCATTAAAGTTTCTTTTGGAACGAAGGCTTAAACCCGCGGATATCCACAGAAGACTCGAGGCAAAGTACGGTGATGAGACGCTCAGCCCCAGTAAGGCATCTGAATGGTGTAAACGGTGAATTTTGTGAGTGAACGGCGGTTGGCCAGTTTGACTCGAACGCCACTCGTACGTAAAACATTTATGTCATTTAGCAGACGTAGCGTTTGTGTCCACATTAGAGCCTGTAGCCTCCTGTACTGGAAAACTAACACGCTTGGAGATCTTTTAATGGAAGTTAACAAAGAAACACTTTTTTTCTTTCCTCCTGGTACCCAGATGGGTTCTAAATGTCTCTCAGACTGAAATATATAGCAATTTTCGACCTGAGTGCAAAGGAAAGGCTTTCCATTTTCTTCCCCACTGAATAAATAAATCTCCTCCCTCTGGACTGTTTTTTTTTTTTTTTTTCATTGCCTGCTTTAGCACTTGTCATCAAGATGGAGTGTCTTCACTGCCACGCTTTCTGGCCAACGAATTTTGGGCCTTGTTTGATCCAAACTCGATGGAGTGCACGCGTGCGTGTTGTTTCGGAGCAGATGGGCGGAGGAGCCATGTTATCTTCCTCTCTTTTCTCTCTCTGTGATATTTACTCACTGGGCTGTGATGTTTGAACTGCCAGTGTAATTAATAATTAAGCCGGAGAGAATGATTCGAAACAATGCACGTCCAAACAAGTGAATCACACTTCAGCAGCAGTGCAAACACCATCTCTGGCCCGGAGGGTGGGGTTATGTACCGACTTATGTACTGACTTCCCAGCGACTGTTTCCACAAACGCAGATTGAGTTTTGGTTTTAGTCGGAAATGAAAAGTACACAATGGTCACTTTCACCAAATTTAGCTGATCAGCCAAGGCGTGTCTTTTGCTTTGTTTTAGATTGTGCACTACAGCTAACGGTTTAGCATTTACACAAACTGCAAACCCAAACCGCAGGACTGATTGTGAATTCGGGGGTACTGCTTGGTCAGAAGATATTTATTCGATTACCTTTACAGTGTTCTGACTAGAGGTCAATTGATAGTGATACCGATAGCAAGGTTGGATTGTACTTGCCAATAATCGATCAATCAACCAAGAGTTTGTACAATAGATACAAAAAAATGTAAAATATTTTATTTTATAAATGACAAAAATATGAATATATTAATTCTATCAATAAATAGTTACATTTTTATTAATCTCTTAACAACAGCGGATCTTCTTAACCGCTCCCCCATTGGCCGCTACCCGGAAAAACTATCCGTATGTATTTTCTTCCAATAGTCGATAGTTTCAGCAATCGACTATCAGTGCCGATTAATTACTCTGCAAAACCGGTCAGCGGTCAGTCTTGGAGAGTTTAAATACTAAACAGTAAAAGTCCAATCATAGGGGATGAGGTGTACTTTTGGTGTTTATGGAAAGAGTCTTCAGTGTCAGCCAGAGATAAAGCTGTAACTTGGAGTTTTCCAAAATGTTTAGGATATGTGTTCATCACCACCACTAATCATTGATTATTTTTCTATGACGAGGAGTGTTTCATTTGTTTTTATATAACAAAGAAGGATAAAATGTAAACAATAACTGTCCAAAAAAATAGTATTGTGACCAATTTGCTCAAAGTACCGATATTATATCAGCATAGCACCAAGCGCACAGAGTAAAGTAAAGCGGGCATTGTGTGGATTTTAATTTGGTCTGATCTGTCACAGATCTATAAAAGCTTAGATTAGACTCTGTGTCTGTAAGTGACAAACATATGTTAAGTACACGTTTATTCAGTTCAATTTAAAAGTCAATATTCTCCCCCACATCTCTCGAGGCCGATCCAAGTTTAGATTGTGTTTCTATCCATTACAGTCAGACTGATGGACAGATGAGTTTAATTTCCCTGCGTTAATGAATCGATCTCCTCTCAGAGATAAGACGATCCGACGCGTTGGTCACTTGCTAGCGATTGTATTAGATTTTTTTTTTGCACCACGTGTGAGGGAGTGAAAACGTGAAAGCACCATCGGTCATCAATCCAGCACAGGCTAAAGAGGTCACAGTGTCCTTCACAGCAAAGTCGCCCGCCTCGGCTTTATCTCCACACGTGCCCCCCTCACTCTCAGCGCGAGCTTGGCATCCATCGCCACTCCCGAGCCATCTGGAGGCTGTTCCCGCTGCTCCCGTTGCCATAGAAATGCACCTCTGATTGGCAGCCCGGTGGAAAAGAAGCAGGAAAAAAAAAAGGACACAAACGTTTCCAGCAGCTGTGGAGAACCAAAAAGGATGGGAATAATTTTTTTCCCCAAATAAACATGCAGCCTTTTTCCTTTCTTTTTTTTGTTTTGTACACTCCTTGCTGTGTAATTATCTACAGAGTGGCATTTCCGGGGACGGGTCCTCAGTAAATGAGTGCTTTTGAGAAGACGATTTTGCAGAATTCGAACGCAACGAATCGTCTTCTATTTTTAGAAATGCTTTACAACATTATTTATCTTATTTATTTATTTATTCTCTAGAGGCTTGCGACTTGTATGATGCATAGCATGTGGTTTCACACACAAGCTTGCTCTTGTCTCGATGTCTTTTCCTGACATCTTTTCTCTACTCTTTCTTTTTTTTGATTATCTGGTCACTTTTTCTAATGGTAAAGTGTCCTTTAGATGATCCTGAACTTGGACTCTAAAGGCATGATGAAGCAGAGACACTGGTTTAGTCTCAAAACACACACTGTGCACTTTTATTTTTGCACTTTACAGCTGAAAAGTGGACTTGGGATCAGATTTATTGATCAAGTCACACTGAAGCCTTGATTTGCTGACTTGGGAAGGGAGTTGCACAGCTTTATCACTGACCCGTGACTCCACTACATATGACTGAAAAAGTGTTTTTTAAATTGCTTGTTACTTCAAGGACTTTTTATACTCTTGTCGATCAGCCGTTGATCACTAGAAAGTGGCTGCTTCATATCATCCTGAAGTCAGAAACCATCACTTTTCATTCGCCAACATCTAGAGCTCCAAAGTCGGCTAAACTGCCCGCTTTCCATGTCTTCTCTCTTAGGCAACGTAGAACATTTTTGTTTTTTTCGGGTGACATTTTTGGAAGCTACTGAAGCCGTTATGATGTAGATGTTTAAGTGTATAAGCCATTGTTTATGTCAATTCATAGCTTTCACGACCAAAAATAAATATCTTATGTCGATCAGATCAATACCTCTGGCATTCTGATGCATTAGATGCATAAATAATAATGTGCTAATTCTAACAACTAGGAACGTAACATCAATCCACACCCCATCATCCTCTCCTGATTGTCATTTCTTCATTGTACAACTTTTGATCCACCACAAATGAATAAAGCTCGTTCAATTTCTGTGGAATTTAAAATGCAGCTCGTTTGCTGTATATTCGCAGTGTGTATGGAAGCAATTGGGACAGATTTCATCTTTACCTCTTAATACCACATCACGTCACAATTCTAGAAACCATCAATACAATACAAAAACGTTACATTATGGAGAGAGAAGCATTTCTCATATGGAGGGTGAATACCATTTTACTAAAGTAAGAAACCCAGTTAAGACTCCAAACCTTCACACTACAACTGAAACTGTGCCACCTATATCATCTGGAGCAGTTCAGAATCAATATTTGTCTAATAACATGACAAAACATAAAAAATGTAAATAAAATACATCATACTCACCAGAGATGCATAAAAATAATGCAGACTCGTAATGTACACGGCTCCTCATGTATTTACTGGTCTGTAAGTGGAGAACAATCCCTCTTCCGGGCTGAGACAAGCTAGCTAGCTTCGGGTTGGCCAACCTCTTCTCACGATGGATTTTTAAGTATGTCCCAGACCAAATAAATTTCTCTTCCTCCGTAGGGCAGCCAAGAGAAACGCTACAATACGAAGAGAATAAACTGATGGGAATGAATAAATACAATTTCATGGAACAAATATTAGATTTTAGGTTGTAAATGTTGGTCAGTGATTCTGATAGTGTTTAGGCCAGCAGAGAAGGCTTTGCTGGCCCTGACAGCCCACCACTGCTGACGGCCCACCACTGCTGAACACAATAAGTGACGCTCAGTGTTTTTAAAATGATAACCAGCCGAAAAAACAAAATATTTTTATTAAGGCTGTTCAAATTAACGCGATTAACGCAAATTCATTTTAACGGCACTGATTTTATTTAACAGCAATTAATGTGGCGCACATTTTCGTTTTACCATTTTTTTTAAATAAAAAATATGAATAAATAAATATGAAAGGGGTGAAATATAAAATCTTTAACAAAACACACAGTTATTCACATTGTCCTGTCTTTACTCAGATATAAAAAAAATGAATAAACTCTTTTTAAGCGCTACACATTTGTTTTACTGATGCGCCAAGTCTCAATCTAAGCACCAAAATCCACCATGGTGCACACATCCGGCAATTAAAACCGTCCGTGTGGAAACATAGCAGAAGTTCAGTTTGGTGTCATAATGATTTACATTATTTAAAACACCATAATTACTTTAAAACATTTACAAGAACATTTTGTCCTCATGATCCATGTTGAGTTTTTGGTTTCACTAATAATAATCATACATTTGCATAAAGCATCCATATTTGTCCATTGGAATATTTATAACAGATAAAAGTGTGCGATTGGGTTGCTATTAATTACGAGTAAATATTCCATTCGATTGACAGCCATAGTTTTTACCCAACTTTACAGTACATACTGACTCCTATCTCAGTCCCAAATATGTACAGTATATCTGTCATTTCCTCTGATGAATCTGAGAGGAAGCTGATGAGATGTTCAGAGAGGTTAATCGAGTGGAGTGAAGTTCTCAGTATTTCTCAGAATTTCTGTCTCTCTCTCTCTCTTTCTCTCGCTCTCTTATGAAGTCTCCAAAGTCTGAATTAATGGCAACGAGCCTCTATCAGATCCACACCAAGTTCTCTTTTCTTAATGACATGCTAGGCGTTCGTGAAGAAAAAGTGCTTACTGCCAAATAATTACAAACGTCATTACTTGCGGGTGTGCACAAAAACCACGGATGCTGCCTTGCAACTGGTTGCCAGGCAACCCTCTATCGCAGCGCCGCGAGCCGCAGCCAATTAGGTGCCGATTTTAGAGCGAGAGCGACAAGTTAATTGTAGAGCAACGCCAACGAAACAGATTTTCCACATTAGGAGCTTAGTGGAGTGGGAGTTGATCAAATCATTAGCTGCTGATTTTTAATTTATGTATCTATTTGTTATATATTTTTTTTCCCTTTCTGCCGACGTCAGAGACTCATTGATTGTGATGTTTTTACACAATACAGTAATGTAACACCAAATATAACACTGATTTCTGACTAATGAAAGCAGACTCTTGCTTTAATGAGTTTCTGAGGAGAACCTTCCTTTGAGCGCTCTCTCTCTCTCTCTCTCTCTATCTTTCTCTCTCTCCCTCTCCCTCCCTCTCTCTCTCTCTCTCTCTCTCTCTCTCCCCCTCTCTCTCTCGCTCTCTCTCTCTCTCTCTCTCTCTATCTTTCTCTCTCTCCCTCCCCCCCCCTCTCTCTCTCTCTCTCTCTCTCTCTCTCTCCCTCTCTCTCTCGCTCTCTCTTTCTTTTTCTCTCTTTCTATCTCTCTATCTCTCTTTCAGGTTCTTTTTCACTTCCTGTCTCTTGTTGTGCCTGTTTTTCTCTCTAGTGATAAACTTTCCTTTTTTTCTCTTTCTCTTATCTCTCTCTTTCTCTCTCCCCCCCTCTCTCTCCTTCTATCTCTCTTTCTCTATCACACTTATCCTTTTTCACATTCTTATCTGTATCTTTTTTCTTGCTTTGTCTAACATGCATGACAAAAATTGTGTGTTGCCAAAGCAGTAAGAAAAACACAGAATAGGGTTTTAAACATCTAAAGCAAGTATCCTATGTATAGAAATAATAAAATGGTATAAAAAGTGTATTAATAAAAGAAAATATGAAATATATACAGAAATTGATATAGCAAAAAAATAAATAAAAAGTCCTGTGACACATACTAAACTTAAAATTGAAAGATTATATACAGGTGTAATGGGTTTTGGGGGCTGCGGATGAATCCTTATCGGTTGTTTGTGTCTTGGTTATTGTTGTCCTTCAGGAGTTGACAAGATGCTACAAATCTATTGGCTATATTTGCACATTTTCATTTCCACACTCTCTTAAAGGTCTCAAGTGACCCAATTAAACACTCCTGCGATCGACTATAAAGAGACGTCGAAGAGGCTCAAACGCAGAACAGAATAAACGTGGATATTTTCGAGCCGCAGTGATGTGCCGATGATCTCATGATGGCGAGGTTTGCTCATCTCGGAAGATGACTCACTTTCATGAAAAGAAATCGACAGCTTGGTCCGTGCATTCAGCTTTTTAATCACGCTGCTCGTGCCATTAACCAGTTTTAATTGTTTTCCTTCTCAAGAAAAAAAAAACATTCAGATGTGATTATTAATGAGAGAAGGACGCACACACACACACACACACACACACACACACTCTACTATCATCTACTCATATATTTCTCACTACATAAAAATCTTTCAGGAACATCAAGTATCTTTCAAAAATGGTTCCAGTTTTAAAATTTGCTACATTTTGAATCAAAGACTTTTATCTTTGCTTCTTATTTATTATATATATATTTCTTCTCTACAACATCCGAAGGATACGACTATTTCTGTCAGTCTTGTTCAGTCTCTTGTCATTTCAAGACTCGACTACTGCAACTCTCTGCTGGCAGGTCTTCCCCTGAATGCTATTCGTCCACTGCAAATGATCCAAAACGCAACTGCAGATTGTGTTAAAGTTCTCTCACACCACCCCACTGCTGCGCTCCCTTCACTGGCTTCCAGTAGCTGCACGTATCAGATTCAAAACACTGATGCTTGCCTACAAGTACAAAAATGGACCAGCACCATCTTACCTTAGTGACCTCATCACATCTCGCACTGCAGCACACTGTCTGAGATCCTCCAGCACTGCTCGACTGGTACCACCTTCTCTCAGAATGAGAGGTAGGTATACTTCAAGGTATACTTCACTCTGTTCTGGCACCGAGGTGGTGGAATGAACTTCCCCTAGATGTTCATACAGCGGGGTCCCTGATTATCTTCAAGCGACGACTGAAGACCTACCTCTTTCTGAAACACTTAAATTAGCATGTTCCAAGTTTGCTTTGTAGAATTCAAGAGTTATATTTATATTAAGTTTTTTATCTTGCGTACCAGTGTAGATTTATTCATTGCTCGAGACTCAAAGCACTTTTGTACGTTGCTCTGGATAAGGGCGTCTGCTAAATGTCACAGATGTAATTGCAATTCATCCTAAAGGTGTTCAGAGCTCTTTTCCGTGCTGGATTTGTGCGTGGTCATGCTGGAACTCAAACGAGGATTGTGCTTTTGCAGTAGCCTAAACTGTGGAAGGCTCTCCCCCCCTTATATTCACCAGGTTTCTTCTACAGAGGGTTTTATATGTGTCAAACATTTGATGTGTGTGCAGTCAACCCCCAATAATTCACGGTTCGGCTCGGACAATTTGCGGGTTCTCATTTGGAAAGTAACTAACAGCAAGTTGCGGATTGTCTTAAAATTTGCGGGAATCCGCAGGGGGACCGAATGTTCAGGAACGTTAGGAATAACATTTTGAACTATATTTTCACTAACAAATTGAACACATTTTTTAAAACACATTATTGTGTTAAAGTAAGATAATGTCTATACCAATGGTTCTTAACCTGAGTTCGATCGAACCCCAGGGGTTTGGTGAGTCAGTCTCAGGGGTTCAGCGGAGGTCAAGACACACATATGACTCGTATGATTCGTGATGACACGCCCCGCTTAAGAAGGGTTCGGTGGATGCGTATATGAAACTGGTGGGGGGTCAGTACCTCCAACAAGGTTAAGAACCACTGGTCTAGACGAATTCACTAAGGGACAATAGGGGCTGCGGGGTGCAACCAAAATTCAAGGATTTTTGAAATTTCAGGGGGACCACTGAACACAGTGAATGTTGTGAAGCACTTTGGCAGTTAAACACGTTATATACAGTATATAAACTGAAATTGAAGATGGAACAGGTTTGGGCTTCCTAGTACAAGTGAAGGGGAAGAAAAGCATCCAGAGACATGCTGTACAATCGTGTGCCTCTAGCATTGTGCTTATAGTTTGGGGAAAAGCCACTTCTTTTCTTCTTCTTCTTTCGGCTTCTCCCATTAGGGGTCGCCACAGCAGATCATCCGTCTCCATACCCCCCTGTCCTCTACATCTGCCTCTGTCACACCAACTACAAGCATGTCTTCTTTCACCACATCCATATACCTCCTCCTTGTGAATGGAAAAAGTCAGGTGTCCCAATACTTTTGCCCAAACAGGGTACCTTCATTTTCTTGTACAGTCTGATATTTTCTTTCTTTCTCTCTCTCTCTCTCTCTCACTGTCTATGTGTGTGTGTGTGTGTGTGTCTGTAATCTCGTTACAGTGTTACACTCCTTTAGCTTTTTCCCTTCACTGGCTTTGTCAGGACGGTGTGTGTAATAAAGTGTGTGAGAAATGGGCCGAGCCGTACGAGTCGTCTGTGTAATCCTCCCCTCCTGCACCTAAGTTCATGTCGTAACGGTTTTATGAGATTATTTCTTTTCCAGAATAGCATTTGTATTTTATTTTATTCTATTTCATTTTTTTTTTTCCTGCTGCTTTCGAGTTACGCTCCTGAATGAAGCTCTCTCAGCGCAAAGGCACGTACGGGAGCAGATCGAATTATTTAGGGTGTGTTTGCAGGCTTTTTGCTTTTTTCACCCTCTGCTCGAAATTCCATGTACCAAGTTCATTCTTCTTTTTCCACCCCATCCACCAATCCCCCCCACTAGACGATGCTTTTCTTGTTCTTTTTTTCTCACACACTGCATACAATGAAGCTACGCTACCATGCTGAGTTTTTATATTACGAAGAAGTACACAAGCCTCCTCAGACGCATTCAGACAAAGTGATCTGTTTTTTATTAAAATGCACTGTCTGGCCAAAGGATTGTGGACACCTGACCATAAGATTAGCTTTTTTTAAAAAGCCCATTCTACATTTAGTTCACATTATAATAATCTCCACATTTCTGGAGAGATGTTTCATTAGATGTTGGCGTGTGTTGGAGGAGATTTGTGCTCATTCAGCTACAGGGGTGGTAAATAAAATCATGTGCTGATGTAGGGCGAGGAGGCCTGAGGTGCAGCCAATGTTCCAGTTCTATAGCTCTATAGTCGGACCACTCGTGCAGCATGTGTTCATGGAGCTGGCTTTGTGCACAGGGGCATTGTCATGCTGGAACAGGTTTGAATCTCCTAGTTGAAGTAAAGAGAAACTTTGATGCTACTGCATTCAGCATGTGTCTCGAAATCAACAGCTATGAATTATATTATACTAAACCATTTTTTTTTTTTTTTAAATAACTGATTAACTTTATAATTTCTGTGGTGTAGCCCATTTGAGCTGTGTGTGTATGTGTGTGTGTGTGTGTGTGTGTGTGTGTTGTTCACACCGCACACAGTGATATAGGGGGAGCCTCTTTTCCTCAAGGTCAGTTCTTCATCAACAGCACACATGCCAGTGGAAAATCCCTTTTTTTACACACACACACACACACACACACACACACACACACACACACACACACACCCATCACAGAGCGTTAGAACCCTCTCGTGAATACACAGCCTCAGGCTGAAATGGTACAATGACTTTGCCGAGGCGACTCGAGAGGTCTTGAAGATAGAGGAGAGATTTTTCAAATAAGGGGAAATTTGTTTTGGTGCTGTTCCTCTGCCTCTTTCTGATGTTGGAATGAGAGCATGGCTGGAATGATTGTGGCCCCCATTTGCTAACATCTATGTCACTCTCACAGACGAAGGTAGACAGACAGACAGACAGACAGACAGACAGACAGACAGATAGATAGATAGATCAAGATATATATTTAGAATGTCTATTTATGTGCAATACACGTTGTCTTTTAAAAAAGCTTCAGGTTTAATTATTATATTTGTGATGGCTATGATTTTTTTGTTCACTCTCTTCTGTTTCTTCTTATTCTCATTCTCTTTACTGCATTCTACTGAAAAACTTTCCATTGGTGCTCTCTCTCTCTCACTCCTTCCTGCACTAACTCTGTGTCAGGAAAAAAGAAGAAGAAGAAGAGAAGAAGGGAGGAGGCGGGGAGGTTAAAAGGACGGCCCTTTAAAGAGCTTTATCGATTGGCTAAAGGTTCACTCGAACACTGACCTCACATAAAGAAGTGTGTGTTAATATAATCTCCCTCCTCCCACGGTCACGGTTTTAAATTACTTCAGTAAATAAACTCTATCAGCAATACCCACCATCCTCATCCCTGCCCCGTCTCTCTCTCTCTCTCTCTCTCTCTCTCTCTCTCTCTCTCTCTCTCTCTCCCTTATCAGTATTAAACTGTACTTTATTAAAGCTTATTTAAAGTACTAGATGCAATTCCTATGTCCTCTACAGTCTTCCCTATATTTTTGTAACATAGAGGAGCTTAAGTAGGATCCACCCTTAACATTTAAGGCTGATGTACTCTGTCTGTCTGTCTGTCTGTCTGTCTTTCTGTCCTGCTAGTCACTGTCCCTTATTTTTAACAAGTTCGAAAGAGTGTGTCCATAGTTTCCTCAAATGATAGCAAAGTAAAATCCAATTCATAGTTTCTCATCTTAATTAAAGTAGGATCCACCCTTAACATTTAAGGCTGATGTACTCTGTCTGTCTGTCTGTCTGTCTGTCTGTCTTTCTGTCCTGCTAGTCACTGTCCCTTATTTTTAACAAGTTCGAAAGAGTGTGTCCATAGTTTCCTCAAATGATAGCAAAGTAAAATCCAATTCATAGTTTCTCATCTTAATCATTATTCCTACTTAGTAAATCCATGTCAGGAAAGACTAATCTCAGATTATTTTACTCACCAACATGGCTCTGAGTTACATATGCAAACCGCTATAAATCATACCGTATTAAAACGTATTGGATCTGATCATGTCCAATTGCATCGTATAGCTCTGAATCATATCACATCACATCATATCGAAAACTCCTATCCGATTGAAAATCGCCCCGAATTGTATTGGGTCTAAAACAGACCAAACTTGTATCTAAACAGCTCTGAATCACGTTGTATCACAATGACTCTGGATCAAAACGGCATTTAAATCGTATCGTATACTGTGGGCTCAGGATCGTTTCATATTAAAGGACTCAGAATCGCATATCAAATTGCTATGACTCAATGAGATCAATGGGGTTTAAAAAACGTAATGTTCTTAAATGATTGACAGAAGGAGAGAGAGAGAGAGAGACAGAGAGAGACCGAGAGAGAGACACACACACACACACACACACACACACACACAGAGATAGAGAGAGATTAGATATAGAAACAGCAAAAAAGAATTTGAGAGACATAAATGGAGAGTATCACACAAAGAAAGTGAAAAGAGAGAGAGATAGAGAGAGAGAGAGAGAGAGAGAGAGAGCATGAATGAGACACAAACAGAGAGAAAGAGAGACACACAGCGACAGAGAGACATAGATGGAGAGAGAGAGAGAGAGAGAGACACAGTGAGATGAAGAGAGAGGGGAGAGAGAGACACACACACACACACACAGATAGGGGGGGAGAGAGAGAGGTGGGGGGTCGGGGAGTTTAGTGTCTGCAATATGGAAATGGTGGTGAAGTGTATCGGTGAAATCTCAGTAATGATTTTGTAGCAGCTGATGCAGCCCTGAATAGTTTTGCTTTGAATTTACATTTATAGATTTTTTTTCTTTTTTTTTTTTACAATTTATTTTTTATTATCCATAGTGACTTCTAATTACCTCGTTTATTCCCAATGCAGGTGAGGGTTAAGGGCCTTACTCAAGGGTCCAGCAGTGGCAGTCTGGTGGTGCTGGGATTTGAGCTCATGGTTTTCTGAACAGAAATCACAACACTTAACTACTGAGTTCCGACTTCCATGTTGAATTGTATCAGGTGAACTGTATTTAAATCACACCTCGTCGAAAGGCTCTAAAGACTCTTTTATAGTATAGAAACGGCTCTTAACCAGACAGCAGTGTATTTTTAGTTTATTGTATTGTCCAGCAGTGGCAGTCTAGTGGTGCTGGGATTTGAGCTCATGGTTTTCTGAACAAAAATCACAACACTTAACTACTGAGTTCCGACTTCCATGTTGAATTGTATCAGGTGAACTGTATTTAAATCACACCTCGTCGAAAGGCTCTAAAGACTCTTTTATAGTATAGAAACGGCTCTTAACCAGACAGCAGTGTATTTTTAGTTTATTGTATTTGCATACTGGAAGACATTATAAGGAGCGTTTTGCTTCGCCTCTTCTTTCCTGCGGATGTTTTTTTGGGTTTTTTTGTCTCCAAAGTGCTTTTGTATTTTTTCGAAGAGTCCCTTTTTCAAAGCGTCTGGTTTATTCCTCAAACGTGATTTTCTCATTTCTTTCAGCCCCACAGGCTGTAGGTTCAGCTCCATCCATCATGTCATTTTTCATAACCGCTAACCGGCGATATTTAAATATTTCTCCGCTGATACGCTCAGAGCCGAGCGAACGGCATCGGACTCGCTTCTGACACTTTGTTTATTTTTCAGCAAAATTGAATCGAGCTCAACTTTATTTATCCCCGAGGGTTAGTTGGGTTGCTGCGTGTATCCATCATCATTATTAGTAAAGTAGACGTGATGCGTTTATAACACGGAGACAGCGAGGAAGGAACTTCAAAAGATACAATAACAGGGAATGTTCCTGAGGAGTTTATGTTACTTAAAGGGGGGTTTTACAAAACCGATATGGATCTATCATTGAGTATTTCTGTGCCAAATACACTCCATTCAGGTTTGTATAGGTTCCAGAAAGTATGGACCTGTATGACATCATGAAGGGCGGAATTCCTTGTATGAACACTTTTCCTGGAAGAGCAAACGCACAGCAACTATAGCAAGAGCAAAAGCCCACCCATCACCATGCTTCATTCAGTTGCGAACGGCGTCGGTTGCACAGGACTGACTCAAGAAGAATGTCTTTAAACAAGTGTGTTTTTGGACGTGAGTGAACCTTGTTGATCTGACTGTTAGCCGTAGTTAATTTCAAACCGTAAAGTTTTTGTTCCTGTTTTATTTATAGCGATGTCTCAACTCGCAGACGATCATTTTGGAGAGAATCATAACTCTATATATAATTTGAATAAAATTAAAGACACTTTAGAGCTATGAAGATTGCAATACTATTATATAGGTTCAAAACAAACAGCACATGGTGTCAGTGATTGCCTCTAGAGGCCGCTACCGTAAAGATAGCAGACCGGAAAAACTATCCGTATGGATTTCTTTTCCTGATACAGTACAGTACAGTAGTTACAGCAATCACCTTGACCTCTATTAATGACTAGGGGGAGGTTTATGTTTGAAAGCCAAACTTTATTATTCAATAAAGATATAATATGGGCATATATTCAAAATCCTTAAAATATGTCTCTGGCATTGGTCACAGGGGCCGTTCCAAAGGTGGGGGGCAGACTGTATTTGGCCTCATGGGCTGTAGTTCGGGGACCCCTGCTCTAGGTTCTCAAGATTAATATGAGATTGGCCAAAACTGTGTTATGTCCACTTTAAGATGTGAATGCTCACCTTCTTGTTAGCAGCTTTTCAAACTGAAATCACTGTCCATACACACATTCTTCTTCTTCTTTCTCTAATTCTGCCAAATTGTAAAATTTGGCACAGAGATTTGACAGAGTCAAAGGAACAAAATGTTGGCCAATTCGTACAACACTTTAGTGGCATCATTGAAATGCATTCGAACCGAGCAACTTCTGGACCATGTGCCTTTAAATTAAAACGCCAGGCCTTCCTGGGTCAAGGCATTCTACAGCTGTCGATTTCTGCCTGAGAAATTCTGCCATCTTGGATCAAAAAACATTAAAAAGTAATCCAATCATCGCCAAATTTGGTGCACACATTTTTTGACCTGTAACCAAAATATCTGCCAGTGAATCCACCAAACAGGAAGCCAGACCCTAATCTCAGCAATGGCCGTACATACTGACATAAAACTTTTATTGTCATTTTCAAAATGACACAGTTATTTATACAGCTGAGCAGGGTTTATGGGTCTTGCTCAAGAGCCCAGCAACTTTTGATCAGAAGTCTAAGATCTTCTGAGCTGAACTACCATTTCCATGAACTTGACGCCTGTTCAACAAATTTCATGAAAGCACTCCCTACTGGTCAAAATATGGTACAGTCAAAGAAAATTTCACTACGGATCACGATAAGAACATGCACATCATGATTCAATCTACACATCACTTTTCAATGTCTCTTTCTGAAGTTATGGCTCAGCTTTCCTGTGATCTGCTCAGGCAGAAGTTGAAGCATGTCTGTGAATGTACACACAGTCTATTGAGTCTGGGTGCATGGCTTGTGAAGATTTCTTTAACATCTCCCTGATGACTGTTGAGGATTGCAGGACGTAAAATGTGACATGATGTCAGTGATGACGCTCCTCTTCGTCCATGTTTCTGTGTGTGTGTGTGTGTGTGTGTGTGTGTGTGTGTGTGTGTGTGTGTGAGTGAGCATGTAAGCATTATGACGTTGTCAAAAATCTCCAGTAGTCATCAGGGCCAAAGGAAAAGTAAATTTGATATGTTCAGCGATTGATTCTAATGAATCGCGTGCAATCATACCACAGACGGCTTTTTCTTCCTCAGCCTCGTGTCTAATTATCGGCGTATTTGTGAGCCGAGGCGGTGTTAAAGACGTGCTCTGATTTAGGACCTAGTGTTTATGGCTAATTACAGTCTTCGCCGTGGAGCTTCATTCCGAGAGACAAGATGGAGGCGTGCGGCCTGTTCAGAGCAATTTATTCACACACAAGGCAAATAAATAACTTGGAGCATCACAGCGAACCTGCCAAGTGTGTGTATGTGCGTGCAGCATATGTTTCTGTTGGCATGGCAACCGTCTCTGTATATTGGAAAGCTTTTTTTCTTTCCTCGATGGCTTTATTTATCCTGATGCTCTCAGGTTATTTCTGTACGCTTACAGGCAGCTGTAATCTCGCATGAGGGAGTCGCTTTACCTTTAAACTGTCATCATGTTCTCCAGATCGCTTTAGAGTTCGACTGCACATGCTAGAACACACACACACACACACACACACACACACACACACACACACACACACACACACACAGTGAGAAAAAGCAAACATTGTTTTAAAAAGAGCTAACATTAAAATATTAAATAAATATTAAATTTTTTTTTTTTAGACATTTTAAAGCTTTTAGTGTTTCTTTCTGTTAAAAAAATAAAAAAATAAAAATTGACACAAAAACAACCAAAAAATAATCAACATCATTTGAGTATCTTGCATACTCAAATGTTGTTATTTTTTGTTGTTTTTGTGTCAATTTTTATTTATTTATTTTTTATTTTGCAATTTGTAAAAAGCAATTTGTGTAAATCAACATTTGTATTGTTTTTAATGATAATTGCAGATGACTAGTTGACAACCACGCTTAAAAAATCAATTTAAAATATATCATAACATTTTTGTCAATTAAAAAATATAAACCTTTTGTGCAGTTGTAAAGATATAAGCATTTAGAATAATATTTATTTATTTTGTGTAATATTTAATTGATATTTGCATAAATTAAACATACAAACATTGAAAAAAGGCATTTGAACGTAGTAAAGCCACAGGAAATCATGAAAACAGACTGTAATTTACTGTTGTAGTAGAGAAATGCAATAAAAGACTGGATGTACAAATGCATCATCATTCTCTGAAAACCGCAACAGCAACTAAAAATGCGATTGTTTACCGCTGCTGTTATTTGCTGCTATAAGATTTGGTGTTTGTTTGCACCGTTTTAATTGAATCCTTCACTATGAGCGAGTAAATTAATGATCGACTGATTGCGCAACCTGAACAGATGCAGTGCGACTCTGCTGAAGTTCCACCTTCATACGTGTCACCAGTGTGTTTCATTTTCCCGTGCTTGTGCATCACTGTGCTACTTCCATCCCACACACGCACTGCTTTGCATAACTTCCTGGTGCAGTTTTCTTTGTTGCGTTTAATATAAAATGCTTCCACACTTTTTCCTGCTGGTGGTTGACTGATTCTTTCTTTCTTTCTTTCTTTCTTTCTTTCTTTCTTTCTTTCGTTCTTGTGCCTGTCTCTTCTCTTTTAATCTTTCTTTTTTCTTCTTACTCTACCCATAATTATTATTATTATTATTCTTTTATTATTATTCTTTTTTTAGTTTATCAATTAAAATTTTAAAAGACAGACAGAGATCAGACAGACATTAGATGGTGATCAGACAGTGATCAAGGAGTAATCAGACAGTATTCAGACAGTATTCAGATGGTGATCAGACAAAGATCAGGCAGAGATCAGACAGTAATCAGATGTTGATCAGACAGTATTCAGACGGTAATCAGACAAAGATCAGGCAGAGATCAGACAGTAATCAGATGTTGATCAGACAGTATTCAGACGGTAATCAGACTGTGATCAGACAAATCAGGAATGGACGGAGCAGGAACGACGTGTCCTCTGTGCATTTTAACTCGGTGCAGTAAGACGTGTGTGTGTGTGTGTGTGTGTGTGTGTGTGTGTGTGTGCCTGCATGTGTTTTGCCCTAATTTATTCCTGTGCCTTATTTTGCTCTTTTATGCGACACTTTCCCCCTCAGTGAGAGAAACACAAGAAATGAGAATGAGAGCAGGTTTATAGACAGACCTCTCTCTCTCCCCCCCCCCCTCTCTCTCTCTCTCTCTCTTTCTCTCTCTCTCTCCTTCTCTCTCTTTCTCTCGCTCTGTGACCTGTTTCTCTTTGTTTCATCACTCATTTGCTCCTTTTGTCTTCCCTTAATAATGTAATGCTGTCATTCATTCACTGCATTTATTCTTTTACTCTTCATTCGTTCTGGGTTTTTAACTCTATAACTCTATTTACTCTTATTATCTGTTATTTTCTGCCTTTCCTTGTTCACTCATCACTTTATTCCCTTCCATGCTTTCCTTTTTTTTTTTTACTATCTATCTCTCACTCTCTGACTCTCCTTCTCTTTCAATTTCTTTTCACTTTCTTTACTATAACCAGTTTTATTCTCCATTTTCTTCTCTCTCTCTCTCTATCTCTCCCGCTCTCGCTCTCTCTTTCTCTCTCTTTCTTTTCTGTCTTCATCTCCATCTCATTTTCTATCTCTTTCTCCATCTTTCTTTTCCTACCCTTTTTTCCCCTTTTTCTTCCTCTCTCTTTCTTCCTTCTCTCTTCCTTCCTTTATCAACATATTTCTTGCACTTCCTCTTTCTTCATTTCTCTCTTTCTCTCTCTCTCTCTCTCTCCTTCTCTATCTCCCACATTTTAGTTTTCTTTCTCATTTCTTTCTCTATCATTTGCTTATTCAGGTATTTGCTCACTTTTTTTCTATCAATTGTTTTCTTTTCATCCTTTATGTATCAGTTTATTGTCTAAATGTTGATATTTGTCATTTCTTATTCTCTTTAAAGATCTCGATCTTGTTGGTCAGATTAGTGCTGATGTGATGTGCTGTTTTCATTGTTGTTGTCGTTTTGTCATTTTTTTTTTATTTTCTCATCTCTATAAAATTCGTACCTAATCAGGTTTCCCGAAGCTGTTTCTGCCCTCCTCGCTCGTTTCCAACCTGCACAGCGTTCCACATTTCAGCCTGGAAGATAAATGAGATGCGCTCTTGTTGCATTCTCGAAATACCTCAGCTGGAGCCGTGAGCCGTTTGTGCGCCAGAGAGCGGAAAAACCGCACCGCTCGATTTTAGTCCCTTTTATTTCTAACGATGATGCACGCACTTGTTTTCATGTAAAGGGTTCTCGCTCGCCGGATAGCTAATCGATACCAGTCTGATTGTCTTTATATATTTCGGAATACTTTTGGTCTTTTTTTTCGGCTCTGTAGAGTCGCCTCATAAAGTATTGGCACCCTTGGTATTTGGTTCTAATACACTAAGTACTGCAAATGTTGAGGGGTCAGTTCAGATCCCAGAATTCCCCGTATTCCCAGTCCCGTTCAGAGGCTTCTTCCTCCTCTTCCTCTCTATATATTGGACTTTCCTTCTCACCATCATCCCTCACAGTTTGTTGATGTCTGTAATCTGTGTAGAAGAACAAAAATGACTCCATCGGCTAAAACACCTACAGTTTCAAATCTTTCATTTTTCTTTTTCTTTCAGATGAGCAGAGTTTTCTGTTCTCCGCTGTCTGATCTTAAAGCTTTTCTCCAGGCATCATTTTAATGTGAATGTGTGTTTTGTTTTTGTTTTTTAATATTGCCATGAATCTGCTCTCTGCCAGCTCCCAACAAAGCCATTTTCACTCGTTTAGAGGTTTTGTGCTTGACTGACTGTGTTTAGTGTCGTGTTTCTCCTCCTCACCGTCAGGATTCGGCCTCAAATTATGGGATGTAACTGTACCCTGTAATTAGAGATGCTGAGATGCTTACGTTCTCAGTTCTGTGTGTGTGTGTGTGTGTGTGTGTGTGTGTGTGTGTGTGTCGTGTCAGACCGACAGCAATAAGCATCTGTGTATGCAATACAGCCACACCTCCTTTACTGAGACTGACACACAGAGGCCACACCTCCTTTACTGAGACTGACAGACAGAGGCCATGCCTCCTTTACTGAGACTGACACACAGAGGCCACACCACCTTTACTGAGACTGACACACAGAGGCCACACCACCTTTACTGAGACTGACACACAGGCCACACCTCCTTTACTGAGACTGACACACAGAGGCCACACCTCCTTTACTGAGACTGACACACAGAGGCCACACCTCCTTTACTGAGGCTGACACACAGAGGCCACACCACCTTTACTGAGACTGACACACAGAGGCCACACCTCCTTTACTGAGCCTGCCACAAAGAGGCCACACCTCATTTTCTTGCGGCTGACACTCAGAGGCCACACCTCCTTTACTGAGGCGGACACACAGAGGCAACACCTCCTTTACTGAGGCTGATACACAGAGGCCACACTTCCTTTACTGAGGCGGACACACAGAGGCCACACCTCCTTTACTGAGGTGGACACACACAGAGGCCACACCTCCTTTACTGAGGCGGACACACAGAGGCCACACCTCCTTTACTGAGGCGGACACACAGAGGCCACACTTCCTTTACTGAGGCAGACACACAGAGGCCACACCTCCTTTACTGAGGCGGACACACAGAGGCCACACCTCATTTACTGAGGTGGACACACACAGAGGCCACACCTCCTTTACTGAGGCAGACACACAGAGGCCACACCTCCCTTACTAAGGTTGACAAAGGCCACACCTTTACTGAGGCGGAAACACACAGAGGCCACACCTTCTTTACTGAGGCTGACACACAGAGACCACACGTTCTGTACTGGGGTGGACACACAGAGGCCACACCTCCTTTACTGAGGCCGACACACACAGGCCACACCTTCTTTACTGAGGCGGACACAGAGAGGCCACACCTCCTTTACTGAGACTCAAACCAAGTATCGGTCAAAAAGAAAAGGAAAAAGCCTGTAGAGCAACAGTCAAGCATTCTGGTGCATTGTGGGAAATCCAATCAGTCTATGCGAAATGGAAAGGCGTAGCATGCCTTCGCTCACGGAAACAAGAGCGTGAAATCAATCAGAGCTCTAATCATGGCATATATTAATAAATAACTATGGTATATTTAATCAAATTAATTAGCAGAGGCAGAGCAGTCGTCACATCCCTCTCGGTCACTCTCCATTATGCTCTCAGACATTCTTGATTAGACAGCTAGGTAGGACGAGTGCCTCTGATGTGCTAAAGACAAAACACACACACACACACACACATACATAATTAATAGCTAACTGGTAATCACACATGTCAGATGTGTCTTTCAACTTATACATACATATCAGTGCTCCTGTTATCATACACTTATATTTAGCAAACTGTGTATAACATGTAGCATCATTTTAGTTCAGTTTTTTTTTTTTGTAAAAACACACACACACACACACACACACACACACATACACACATCATTGTGTGATACACATAGTACACTCATAGATAGTCAATAGATCTCAATGAACTTTTGTTGTGTGTTTTTGTTTGAGGTGAAGAAGGTGTCTGGGTTTTAGGATTGTGTGTGTGTGTGTGTGTGTGTGTGTGTGTGTGTGTGTGTAATCAGGCCAGTGCAGCAGCAGCGCTCTCAATCTGATTAATGAAGCTGTTTATTCCGCACATTCAGCGTGAGAGCAAGGTTTGTCGAGAGAAAATAGAAAACTCTGAAAGGATGGATGCACACTTTTCTTTCATAGCTTAATCAGCAAACAGCCCAGCACACACTCATTCTGTGATGTAGCATTTCTTTTAACACTACATCTCGTATCCCTTACCCTGCGCGACGGCGTTACACGTTGCCCCGACGTCGGCCGCTTTCATCGCTAGACGATGGCAGGCTAAACGAGGCTTTCAGACGAAGTCTCACACGCGCCGTGTTAAATCCTAGCAGAATAATCTCACTCGATGTGTCAGCCACGAGCTTTTGAAAGATATCAATAGTGCAATAACACATTCCCTTTCAACATCACAAGCTCTAATTACAGGAACATTGATGTATCGAACCTGAGAAATCCATCATCTGAGTTGAAATATAGATGCTGGATGACTGTCTGTATTATTGCT
This sequence comes from Silurus asotus, assembly GCA_024362625.1. Lineage (NCBI taxonomy): Eukaryota > Metazoa > Chordata > Actinopteri > Siluriformes > Siluridae > Silurus > Silurus asotus. The sequence continues at coordinate 184,093 of MU551534.1, forward strand.
TTTGGGATGTACCTCAGGGTCGTCTGAGACTATACTTTAGACTTCCCTTTTAGTATACTTTTATACTTTTTATTTTTGTTTCTTTATTCTGAGTTAGTTTAAATAAGCATACATTTATTTTGTGTTTGTGAATGTGTTAGTGAATGTTTTAGTAAATGAGTTAGTGCATGAGTTAGTGAATAGGTTAGTGAATAGGTTTAGTAAATAAGTTAGTGAATGAGTTAGTAAATAAGTTAGTAAATACATTAGTGAATGTGTTAGTGCATGAGTTAATAAATGGGTTAGTGAATGGGTTAGTAAATAAGTTAGTGAATTAGATAGTGTATGGGTAATGAATGTGTTAGTAAATGGGTTAGTGAATAAGTTAGTGAATGAGTTAGTAAATGTGTTAGTGCATGAGTTAGTGAATAGGTTAGTGAATAGGGTTAGTGAATGAGTTAGTAAATAAGTTAGTAAATGAGTTAGTAAATAAGTTAGTGAATGAGATAGTGTATGGGTAATGAATGTGTTAGTAAATAAGTTAGTGCATGAGTTAGTGAATGGGTTAGTAGATAAGTTAGTGAATGGGTTAATAAATAGGTTAGTGAATGAGTTAATAAATAAATTAGTGAATGTGTTAGTAAATGGGTTAGTGAATGGGTTAGTGAATACATTAGTGAATGGGTTAGTGAATAGGTTAGTAAATGGGTTAGTGAATGGGTTAGTGAATGAGTTAGTAAATGTGTTAGTGAATGGGTTAGTGAATGAGTTAGTGAATGGGTTAGTGAATGCGTTAGTAAATGTGTTAGTGAATGGGTTAGTGAATGGGTTAGTGAATGGGTTAGTGAATGTGTTAGTGAATGAGTTAGTAAATTAGTTAGTGAATGAAATAGCGTATGGGTTAGTGAATGAGTTAGTGAATGTGCCAGTGAGTTTGTAGGTGAGTGAGTGAGTGAGTGAGTGAGTGAGTGAGTGAGTGAGTGAGTGAGTGAGTGAGTGAGTGAGTGAGTGAGTGAGTCAGTAAATAAATGAGTTCATTAGTTATTAATAATAAAGCTGTTGGTGTTAACTCCTTGAGCCAGTTTTTATTATATTTCTCATGTTGATGTTTTCTTCTCCAATTCATTAAATTCATCCTGTGCTTTGACTCATTTTATTTTATTAAAATACCATTCTCCAATATAATAGTTAAACAACACATAAAGAACATCCACTTGGCTATGCAACTGTAACAGGATGTTTCTATGATCATAGTTGTTCAGCCAATCAAAATTGAGTATTTAGCCTGATGTTGGCATATAGGGATGTGATGTTAGTGATGGGGGAAAAAATAGTTTTACTTTTATACTTAATCATATTTTTTTAGCAGTGTAGTATAAACTGCCAGAGGTAAAAAATTGTAATGTGTCTATCATTTCTACAAGTCTTACAGTTTACTAACGTGCAAATACTTGATCTGAAAAAATCAAATGACAGATGAGTTTGTAGATTTTTGTAGTTTATCGTTAAAATGTCTTTTTATTAAATGGCTTTTGTGTCGTATTAACTTTGGGAGAGGCTGATAAGGGACCAACTATTTAAAGCTTCTAGACATCCTGGAAAACAGACTATAACACACGACAACTCCGTGGTTTATTCTCCCAATAGCTGTTGCCACTAAACTGCTGCTTTAGTGTATAGGAGGCGGTACATATGTAAAATGGGGAAAAAAATACCTTGCATTAAGGTATATACATTTCCTTGCATCATTTTCTGAATTTTTAAAGGGAACTTGCATAACTCTGGTCTGTTCGATTTTCTGACTCTTCTCTTTTCTGTTTGTCTTTCTGATCTTTAACCTTACAGATTTGTTTCTCAGCACAGGATCGACTCCAGCATTCGGGTTTGAGACTTGGATCAATACGGTAAGCCTCACCTTGACTTACATCTTGCCCATATTTCCTCGGTGTCTGAACACAGTGGTTAGAAACTGATGGGTCTTTCTGTGTTAGAGAGATGTACAGCTTAAATTTCTCAATCCAGTTCATGATTTCCAAACAAGGTCGAGACGGGGGTGATGGGGAACACTGAGAAAACACACTGAAAAAAACTCAAATAAGCACATTTTATTTGTGCCTAAAATCTTATTAAAAGAAAAAGAAGATGATGATGATAATGAATGTTATTTTTATTAAGCTTATTTATAGACATTTCAATAAGAATCGAAACATGTACAAATGCCAAAAATGTACAAATGGAGAAATCCCGTGTAAACACATTGCGCCAAAAACTTACTTCTAAAAAATACTTCAAATAGAAATAAAAAATGTACATTATTAAATCTCTTATATGTACTCTTACAACTATAATATAAAATATTTTTTAATTTATATATATGATAATATATAATAAAATTGTATTACCATAAGCTACTTCAAAAACCTGCTTTGAAGTAGTTTATCATTTATTATTATTTTTGAGTTTTTGAGAACTTATTTATTAATGTTTGAAAAAGATCATGATAACATTTCAAAATAAGCAGTTGAGTAGATGAACGTGTGTTTAAAGTTTGTAGAGGGTGTGTGCGTGTGCGTGTGTGTGTGTGTGTGTGTGTGTGTGTGTGTGTGTTGTTGGGGTTGGGGGGTGAAACAGGATGGAGGAAATAAGGATATAAGTTTGGGGCAGAGGACACTCAGGGGGATGAGTAGGGTAAAACAAAGGAGAACGGAAAAAAGACGGAGAAGAAATTAGATTTATAGAGCAGAGAGAGCGAGAGAGAGCGAGAGAGAGAGAGAGAGAGAGAGAGAGATAAATGAGTCAAGAGTTGAGAAGAGAAAGTGCAGGAGGGCAGTGTTCACTCAGCAGTCCTGTAAAGGTCAGTGGTGGTGGGTGGGTGTGTGTGTGTGTGTGTGTGTGTGTGTGTGTGTGTGTGTGTGTGTGTGTGTGTGTGTGTGTGGACAGAGCAGCTCTCGCCCTTTTCTAAACTGTCTTACTCTGCCTGAGCCACTGCACTCATCTTATGTTAGATCGAGAGAGAGAGAGAGAGGTAGAAAGAGAGAGAAAGAGAGATAGACGAGTGGAGAATTAACTCTCCTCCCAGCTGAGATCAGATACTAAAACTCAAATTTTCATACTGAGAGAGATGAAGACATTATGAGAGACAGCAGGAGATGGAGAAGGATTATACAGGAACCTGGAGGAGATATGGAGAAATAAAGAAAAATAAATGGTGCTAAACTCTACCTATTTTTTATTTCTTTTACTGTTTTGATGGTATCTTAACAGATGCCACTATTGTAAATGAAAGCTATTTTATTAGGTACAGATTAAAACACACCCCAAACCATTATTATTTGGTTCCACGTATGTTCTCTCAGCAAGAAAAAGTGTCTCCAACACCAGACTCATTTTCATGAGTAACAGTTCCTTCCCAGGAGAAGATACCAAAAGAACCAGAGTGAAATGGAAAAGTACTGTTTCTTTTTTTTCTGTGAAATGGTTAGAGAGAGAGAGAGAGAGAGAGAGAGAGAGAGAGAGAGAGAGAGAGAGAGAAAGTATTCGGGAATCAATAATCTCGTCGGTATGTGAGATTTTCAGGTTTGAGATGTTTAGAAATGAAGAAAGCAAGATAGCATAGATGTGAAGTATATAAGGATGTAAAGAATGTATTGAAAATGTCATGCTGGCTGGATTCATAGTCCATTAATGGATCCAGGCTCCTGAGCTGTTGTTTTTGCTGGGATATTTTTTTTCTTCATTATTTTTATCACCTAAAACTGACCATGCGGACTTAAACTCCAGCCATACACACTGCAAATGTTCTACAGTATAGACCAGATTCCACTGCTAATGAATTATGGGGTGTTTTACATTTTGGAAGTTACATTTCTTTTGGTACCCACTTAATAGGTGTCTAAAAAAAAAACCCCTAATAGCATTTTAATACATTTTACATTGTAATTTTATTGTTATATGTGGCTTAGGGTTAGATGGTGCATGGGCTTGTGTGATTGCTGTTAGGCTTCACAAAATAAATCGCTAAACACCAGACACACACACTCTCTCACACACACACACTTTTTATATACTGTAGAACAAAAGCATTCATGTATGCATCACTACCCACTAATGACAATAGTTTTATACAGTAGTATTAGATTGTTTTCTGAGCTAGATGTATCAGATTTTTATACCTATCTACTACAAAATGTGTGTCAATAAAACCTGTAACAATCAAAATTCTGTCCTGCCTAAATTCTTGTCAGGGAGCCTGTGCAAATTCTTGTAAGAGATTTCTCAAATTTCCTGTCAGATATCCCATCTAATGTCTTGTCAAAAGATCTTGTCTAAGGTCCTGTCCGATATTCTATTTGAATCTACTGTTCGAGATCCTTTCCAATTTTCTGTCAGAGATCCCATTCAAATCTATTGTTTGAGATCTTTTCCAAATTTCTGTCAGAGATTCTATATAAATTCCTGTTACAGACCCCATCCAAATCCACTGTTAGAGATGCTTTCCAATTTTCTGTCAGAGATCTTATCCAAATTCACTGTTAGAGATCCCTTTCAATTTCCTCTCGGTACATTCCTGTGAGAGAATCCCATTAAAAGCTGCTGTTAAAGATCATTCATAAATTCCTCTCAGAGATTCCATCCAAATCTCCTATCAGAATTCCTATCGAAATTTCTCGCTGTTAGACGCTGGTCTAGAGTCCCGTCTGAGATCTTGTAAGAATTCTTGACGTTCTCTTAGTCTCTGTTGTCCTTCTGTAACATGACTAAAAATCCTGTTCTATAAGAAGTTCTGTCATAAATCACGATAGAAATCCTGCCTTCAGAATTTCTGTGATCATCTAAATTACTCTAAACTCCAGTGAGGGATTCAGTCGGAAAGTCGATAAAAAAAAAAATCCTGTCAGAAGGTCTAAACATGAAAATCTGTGCGAAACAGAAAAAAAACCTAATCGACATTTTGCCAGAATGCCTGAAAGAGATCCTGTAGCTAATGTTAGCACGTTGGCTAATATGGGCAGCATATACAATAATAAGAATAATAATAAAAATAATAATAAAAAAACAATAAAGTACTGCTTTATTGTCTGATAGGGAAAATAAATCAGTCGGTGATGCTCAGTCTTTCGCACCTCAGTGTATCATTTCAGCAATGGGTTATACATGTGTGATCGATATCTCTCTCTCTCTCTCTCACACACACACACACACACACACACACACACACACTACTGTAAGACCTTAGTAATCCTGGCTTTTCTTGCTATGGGGTTTTACTGTACTTCGCATGGCCCAGTGGCTTCATACCCCTCCACCACACTTCATTTTAATTACTTTCTCCTTCCACTCTTGGGCTTTCACACTGCCTCCCACACTACAACACACACACGCACACATACGCACACACACAAACACAGCCTTAGTCCCTTGTGACTGTGTAAATCGAATTGCTTTAACTGTAGTCTGTGGGCGAAGCCATTACTGTACCAGCACTAAACAAACAAGCAGGGTCGATATTAGCATTTTAATAGCACTATTTGCTAGCTACGTTTGTCTAACAGCAGAGGCGGCGCATGCAGCGTGATAATCAAGCAGCGTGTAATGGGATGGAGAGGCAGCGTTATTCGGAACAGCTGAATACGTATCGCACGCACTGATGTTAAGGTGTCTGACTACGATAACATCTCTCAACAAATTGCTACATTTATCAAGACACTATCAGTCCCGGTTTGGCCACATGCAGATTTGGACCAATCATGTCCGAGGTTTTAAATGAATGTGCTGATCGACAGGAGGTTTCATAGAGTGCAAGATTACTCAAATGTAATTGTCATGGTGGTCGCAATAGTAGTATCAAAATGACTGTGGTTAAAGAAATTGCTGATATGCTGATACTGAAACCCCACTGATGTAAATATTGTGAGCTATTTAATTTAGCAGTGAGCTAATATCAGTGATATTTTATTACTTTCACAGATATCACCTCTTTTGCATACTCACGAATAATTATAGACTGTGGTATTTTAAAGAGGGTAAAGGTGTAGTTGGATTGAAATGTAACACAGTATGCTACTGATTGCTATATGTATATTATTTTGAATTCATTTTAATAAGGGGTTTTGGAATGAAACTTTCCATTCACCAGCCAATTTGGCTACATGTTTAGGTTACCAGCCATTCGGAAGTACTTCATCAATCAATCAGTAACCGAACAAATAATTTAATAAATCAGATTGACAAAGTCACACATGAGACACTCGTGCTTTTAATTTGATGTCCTTGTGCCTTTTGGTTACCTTCCTTTTTACCCCGGGGGTTAGTTATCCTAGGCAAGTATCAACACATTATCATATTTTTCGCTATTGCTTCATTGCAAATGAACACTGTGCATTGATGGGTATTTTTTCAAGTAAGCCATATAATCGCAGATTCTGCAATATTAGGCTGTTTTAATATGTCATAATGACTCATGAGTCGAGGAGTTGCCCTTTATCTGTGCAGGTTTGTCTCAGATTGTTGTACAAGTGAATATAACTTCTGAAACATCATTAACACGTCATATCGGCTAGTATATATATATATATATATGACAGTTTGACTAAAAGACAGGAGGTGGAGCTGGAGGTAGCAGAGCTGAAGATGTTGAGGTTTTCATTGGGAGTGACGAGGATGGCAGGATTAGAAATGAGTTTATTAGAGGGACAGCACATGTAGGAGGTTTTGGAGACAAGGTGAGGGAGATTGAGATTGAGATGTTTTGTACATGTGCAGAGGAGAGACATGGGGTATATCGGTAGGAGAATGCTGAGGATGGAGCCACCAGGAAGGAGGAAAAGAGTAAGACCTAGGAGGAGGTTTATGGTGAGGGAAGACATGCAGGTAGTTCGTTTGAAGGAGGCAGATGTAGAGGACAGAGGAGTATGGAGACGGATGATCCGCTGTGGAGACCCCTAAGGAGAGCAGCCGAAAGAAGAAGAAGAATATGACAGTGTTACCTGCAACGGGTTATTTGGCAGGTGGTAAAATATACATTTCTGTACCATATAATAACAGATAACTGATATATTTGCTCATATTCACGATGCACCTTGGAGAGCATTTAATGGTAGTACATTTTTTGTGCTGAAATTATTTATGTATGTTTATACATACACCTTCTCTCTCCATTATATACATACAAATAATGAGCATTTTCATATGTAAAGAATAAACATTTAGCTCTGCTGTTTCGCATATAATGGACGTTTAAATTCCCTAAAACATTGTTTTTGAATTTTGATTTGATTTCTTTATCCCTCTTATCCCCCTGTTTAGATTTAGAGTTCTATAGGCATAACAGCAGCAAGGTTTGTTCCACCAAATTTTAATGAGGTGAGACACAAGGTGAAGCTTTTAAACATCTAATGTTTGCTATAGACGACTTCTTGACACTTCCACAAACAATCCTCTCCTTTTCGGCTGAGCGTTCTGAATTGCGTCGTCATCTCTTCACCGATCTGTAAATCATCTCATGCTTTTTTTTTTTTCGTTTTCACAGTTATTGGGTGTACAAACTCAGCTTTGACTCAGATCTTTTTAAACTAGCATACATCACCCTTGTTGCTAGCGGCAAACACAAACTTGCCTCTGTTAGTGGTGCTGAAGGTGTTCCCCAGGGTTTATTTCTCGGCCCTTTTTTATTATTTACACTTTAACACATTTGATAGTCACATGCTCACGCTTAGTCTAGTGACACACACTGTCTGTGCTGAATCTTGCCTGTTTTCCACCACCTGGTATTTTTCAAAAACGTCTAACAGAAGCAGCATGACGTTTTTATTTTTGATCATTGCAGATGATCAGCTGCTGGCTGAGTGAAATGTAGAGTATTGTTTTATGTTGAATACAAACTTCTCAGCTCCACTCACACACTCTTTAGTTTTTTTCCATTTATTATGCTATTATACACACAGACACATACACACACACACACAACTCACACACTCTTTAGTTTTTTTCCATTTATTATGCTATTATACACACAGACACATACACACACACACACACACACACACAAACACACACACACACACACACACACACACACACACACACACACACACAGAAACAACTTACAATACACCTAAAAGAAAAATACTAATACATGATTTGTACTTTCTTTTTCTGCCCCCCCCCTTCCTATGTCTTACCCTCTCGTATTCTCTCTCCCTCTCTCTTTATTTCTCTCTCTCGCACTCTCTATCTCTCTCTCTCTTTCCCTTTCACTCCGACGCTAAATGTCTCATCAGATGTAATTGAGGCCGATTACGCCGCTGCTTTCTTTGGTGTGAAAGAGTTTTCTAGAAGCAGAAATTGTGAGCTCCATCCATGGTGTAGCTGCAGTAATTACACATTGTTAAGGCCTTTCACACCGCGAGAGGAAAAGCTTAGTGTTGCGGATGGATGGATGGATGGATGGATGGATGGATGGATGGATGGATGGATGACAAAAAAAAAAACTGTATGATATTACATCAAAATTGACTATAGAAATGTATCTTAGGGTGTTTTCACACCTAGTTCGTTTGAGCCCTCCAAACGCTCTCGGAGCGGTTCAGTGTGTATATGTGAACAAACCAAGTGATCTCAGACCCCTTAAAAGGACCCAGAAGCGAACCCTACTCAGACCACCTCCGGAGGTGGTCTGAGTACGGTTCGTTTCTGGGTCCGTTTGTGGTTCGATTTGTTTGTAACATGTGAAAGCAATGTGGTCCCGGTCCGCTTTGCATTTCGTTTCGCCAAATGTCCCTGGAGGCTTGCCATACCTGCAGCCGTGTTCCGTAACTGCTGAAACACAAAACTTTTTGACATGGCAGGTCGCGGAGTCGTGTGGTCTTATGAAGAGAGCTGTGCACTTATTGATATTTGTAAAGAGGATGGCATTAAACGCCAACTATTCTCAACACACAAAAACATAAAAGTATTTTTCCTGTTTTCTCAAAAACTGAAGGAAAGGAGCTACAACAGAACAGCACCACAATGTCACGTACAAGTGAAAAAACTACGACAGAAGTACATAAACACACGTGATAAAATTTCACACAATTCTGGTTTCTGAGTTCTTATGAGGTTGAGGTGTGAACACGAAAGGGTCTGAGATCACTTCAATACTGAAGAGGACCAAAAAGAGAACTGGGTTCTCTTTTGAGTCTTTTTTATTGTGAACACAAAAGAGACTGAGCTCACATTTGCTTAGATCACTTTCTGGTTCACTTTAAGTGAACTGGGTTTGGTTCTTTTAAAACGAACTAGGTGTGAAAACACCCTTAGAGTTTAATTGCAGTAGGGGAGCCCAATATGTCGATTGCGATTGACTGATAGATCATGAAGATAGAATGTGTAGATTGCGTGCCATTCAAAAAAGATTTTAGTTTATTCTCCCTTTGGCATTGACGTACAGGGTGGCCAAAGATCTCTTCTCTTCTAACGCACAGGTCACCACGCATGTGCGGTCAAACTAATGCGAGCTATTCATATATATATATTATGTAGGTAGATCATATCGACTTGGGCATTTTAAAAGTAGCTTGCAAGCCAAAAAAGTGTGAGCTCCCCTGAATTACAGATATCACGCAACACTGTTGAATTCTGGTTTCTGTTTGATCAAAAGGTGTTAATTTATATTTTATGAAGTAGCACAGCTGCAATTCACAAGTTTAGAACAATGTTTTCATATGTTATCATTTCCATAGTAACAGCTGATTCACAAAGACCTGTACAGATTACAGATAGAAAAAAGTGATGTAACTGATGTTTTACTAAGTTTTCAGTAAGGTATTTAGAGAGAGATACTGTAGTCTCCAGGGTGCTTTGTTACATTCATTCAGGACAGAAGAGATTGCATTTTGTGCTTTCATAGGAATATGACCATTCTTTTTTCTTCGAAACATCATTTCGTTTGGGGAGGGAAATATTTTTTTTTATATTATAATTGAGGACAGGAACTACTTTCCATAGCATTAAATCTAACTGAATAGATGAAATGTGTAATGCATCTTTAATAAAATGTGAAATGTCTTGTAACAGTAACACTGCCTAATCACACCATAATGTCACTCGTAATTTTTCTCTTACAGCGTGACATGAAGTGTATCATTCCTTAATTATACAGAACTGTGCAAAAGTTGTAGGCAGATGTAAACAAATGCTATAAAGTGAGAATGAGTTTGTGAACAAAATGGAATTTAAACTCAAATCAATATGTGGTGTGACTACCATTTGACTTTTAATTCATACTTTTCTTACTTTCGTACATACAGGATCCTATATCAGGTGTATAATTAACCGATTGTACTAAGCAGGTGTTAATGGTCATCAATTGCATATGTAGGTTTAAGCATAGTCATTAACAGAAAGTGTAACAGCAGGGTAGGAGGCTCAAAACTGAGTGAAGAACAGTTGAAATCTGCTACTAAGGAGAGCCACCCAGGGACACCCATTTATTGCCTGGAGATGTCTGGCTAGAAGTGCACTTATTAGAAGAATTGTGGCCAAAGAGCCATACCTCTGACATGGAAACAAGGCTAAGCTACTTAACCTTCCACACAAGAACTAGGGTGCAGAAAAATGGTAGCAGGTTCTCTGAACTTATGCAATACTACAAATGGAGTTTGAGATCTGATCAGGATCAATAGTGGCAGATACTCCTCCATCACGCAATGCCATCCAGGAGGCTTTTGATTGGCCCCAAATTCATTCTGGAGCAGTACTTTGAGAACCATCTTCAGCATAGAGAACAACAAGGAGTCATAAAAGTGATAGTTGTGGCCCTGATCTTAACATCATTGTGTCTGTTTGGGATTGAATGAAGAGACAAGGATTTGAGGCAGCCTACATATACTGAATATGTGTGGTTGGTTTTTTGAAGATGTGTGGAACAACCTACCTGCCAAGTAAAAAAAAAATTATGCTTTTTTGCTGACAAAGAGTGGTCACACTAAATATTGATTCGATTTGGATTTTATTAGTAAATAAAAAAAAAAAAAACTAACAACACATTTTTTTGAAAGCATTCCTATTTGGAATTTTATTATATTTCGAAGTGTGAGCTTCCATAACATTTGCAAATGGTGTCTCTCTGGCAATGTACTGCCTATATCCATGTACACTGTAATTAATACTTGTGATGATTATTTTATTTTATTTTATTTTTTTAGAATAACTGTACCATTACAAACATTTGAATGCTGGAGTTTATGTCAGATTATCATTTCCTTACACATTAACCTACCAGATGCGAAACTGTAAAAAAGTCGAATAAAGAGTTTGATAGAGCCGAGCTCCTGGTGCACAGCAGCTTTGATGGGCAGCAGGAAAAGAATGATGGGTTTTTTTTTTCGTCTGAGCAGATCGACTGCCGCCGCAGGGAATCGTAGCTAAAACGCTCTGCACTGCTGTAGTCTTCTCCGCATGAGCAGGAGTTCAAAAACTTTAATGATGCAGTACACTGACAAACCTGCTCTGCACTGGTCTATATAAATCTCATCTCTCTCATTCATGCTTATGTCTTTATAAACAACGAAAACTTTCATAGGCTGCGGTTTATTAAAGTTTTTGTGACTGATATATCAGTGAACAGAGAAGCGTGAACAAATGTGAGACCTTGCACTTTTAAACAGATATACATGGCTTTTAAAATAGAAGGTAGAATACAGGGACGCTTGGATACCGATTTTGGTAACGGTTATGAGTTTAATATCCGAATATGTGTCAATTTGTACAGAGCGACATCCTCAGCCAAGCAAGGTGCCACAACAACATCCTCAGTGGGGCAGAGAAACAGAGGAGGTGTCTGGAGGCAGAGCAATGTTCACAGCAAGGCTGGGAGGCAGAGCAACATTCTTAGTCAGAGATGGAGGGTGTTGGATGGTTCAATTAGATTGGCTGTCTCTTTCCTAAAAGAAATTCCCAGAATGGACACATGGCCACTTCTGGGTGCCTCAAACCAGACATCTGGTCCGATCTGGGGAAAAGAGCTGCTGTTAGTGAAAATTGGTGAAAAATTGAATGCTGGCTCTGATAGAACGATTTTCCAAACACACAGTGGATCACAGCTTGTTGTGTATTTGTCTGTGAAGCTGCAGACCGGTCAGAAGTCCAATGTTGAACTTCATCAACTACCGAAACCCCCTACAAATTGACAAGTGAGCATCACACCTTATCCAAGAAGGTGCCATGGTCTGAGTAATCACGTGTTCTTCGACATCATGTAGCATGAGTGTTACTAGAGTTAAGATGGCACCAGGATGCAGAAATACACCTGATTGCTTCACAGAGGCAGTTTGATGCTCTGGACAATGTTCTGTTCTGAACTTTGGGTTCTGGGATTCATATGGATGTTCATATGGACACGTAAAATTTGCTAAAATTAATCATACACTACTATATCACTATTTATGTTGTTTTATGTACAGCTATAATTTAAAATTCTGCATGTATCTATAATGTATCAGAACATAATAAAGGCCATTTTGTCCATATAAGGTCTTAGAATATATGTGTAGGTCAGCATCATTTTAGGAGCATGTTCAGCCAATTATGTGAATAAGAAGCAGAAGGGGCTGAGAACCAAACCCTGAGAGACGCCTTGTGCCTGAGACAAAGGATTTCTGTTTATCCACAGATACAGAATGAAGTCTGCTAGAAAAGTAGAAATCTGGCAAAGCAGCATTAACTATTTTAACTGAAAAATTTTTTTTTGAAAAACAACATTTTATCTCATGTTTGTGAAATAAAGAAAGATGTGCTAAAAGGTGAGTGATGGAAATATATTACACTGTGATTTCAAAAGCAGCTTTCTACAATAACCTGTCTATTTTCCTAAATTCTGTCTTGCTTTATCGTGTTGTGTTGAGAGTGTTCATCAGAACAGCCGTTGACGAAGAAAAATCACTTTTCTCAGTGACTTTTCAGAAAATGGAGTACAATTTGGACCTTCATCCTCTCTCTATTTCACACTCTCTATTTCTCATTCTCCTTTTCTCTCTTTAATGCCGTTGTCCCAACCTCTCTCCTCTCCTGTCTACATTCTTCATCCTGTGTGTGTGATTTTTGAGTAATGGTTCTTGATGGTGCTGTGGCTTTGATCCACACATTATTAGATCCATATGGAGCTCCAGCTGTCCGTTCTCCGTTATTGAGCTCGGCATTCACCGCAGAGAGACGGCATTTATGTCGCTAGGTGTGTGTGTGTGTGTGTGTGTGTGTGTGTGAGCATGTTTCTGTCTCATTAGTGTTGGCTGTAGAACAGCTAGCAGTTTCCATCTGTTCTTGAGCCATTCCCTGCCTGTAATCAATATAATCATACTATAATTAATTCAACGTTTCCTCTGCACTACCATTATCTGGCCTAGTTCTGTCTCTTCTTTGTTCCACTATCGTTTTTTGCCTGCCAATACTAAGTGATAGCTCAAATGATACTGCCTGGAGGAGGGTGTACACAGAGATGGCAAGAGTTAAAATTGAGATATAGTGTGTGTGAACATGCGTCATTATCATGTTGGAAAACTGCTGTTTGGCCCGTTCGGTTTCTGAAGGGAGGGCATCATGTTCTGCTTTAGAATGTCACAGTACATGCTGGAATCCATGTTTCCTTGTTACCACAGCTCCCCAGTACCAGCAGCCCTCATACCACTAATGCTTGTTTGTAGGCAAGACACAATTTACCTGATACTCCTCACCAGGGCATCACCACACATGCTGGACACCATCTGAGCCAAGCAAGTCTATCATAGTCTCATCAGACCACCGGACATGATTCCAGTAATTCATGCTCTTGGACAGGTTGTGCTTGGGCTTTCTCGTTAACCAGCTTCAGAATAGTAAAAAGAAAAGAAAAGAAAACATACACAACATAACATGGTAGGAGAGGAAAAGTAAGTAAAACCGACAAGGTCTAGTGTTTGGGATAAAAGCAGAATGCCTGATTAACCTGCAAGAACACTATGTTTTATTGTCCCTGGACAATAAATTGGACTGCATCCAACTCCAGTGGACCATGCAGCAAGAGTTTAAAGACTGCTGTGTTTTTTTTTTTTTTTTTTATTAAGTTCCGGAACCACCATTCAGCTAGACAGGCTAGCCAAGTTTTGCACTGACAGAAATGTAGCTCGTGGTGGAGTGTGTTTATATTAACATGGAATGGTGCAGTTACTCTGTGCTTGACTCATCGCTGGTGGAGTTCATGACTGTAAGATAGCATTTTATTTACCCAGGGAATTCAACACTGCCTTCATTGTGAGTGTACATTCCCCCTAACACTAATGCTAAGGAGGCACTTTGTGAACTCTATTGGGCTATTAGCCACCTGCAGAATGCTCATTTTGACGGACTGTTTATTATCAATTCAGTGCTCCCTAAACCCTATCAGCATGTGGTCTTTGCAACAAGAGGGTCAAACACACTGGATATTGTTTAAACAAACATCCCCGGCATGTACCGTGTGGAGCCCTGCCCCGCCCCCACCTCCAATACTCACACCACTAATTCCAACATACAGACCAGATCAGACGCTCTAATCCTGTTCTGAAACAAGTGAAAACCTGCCCAGATGAAAGCACCTCTGCTCTCTAGGACTGTTTTGACTGGACTCATTGCGACATGTTTAGGAAGGCATGTGCTGCTAAAGTTTAGAGACTCTGCCTTCAGAGCAGGGGACAAGAGGGCCAAGCTGTCAAGAGAATTCACACCCACTTCCAGGACAGCAGAGAATCCCGGCGCATGTGGCAGGGCATCCAGGTGATCGTGAACTACAAGACAACTTAACCTTCTAGTGACAGTGACGCCTCCAACATGAGCTGGACGACTTCTACGCCCGGTTTGAGGTGCATAACAACAGGCAGCAAGAAGACCACCCCAATGACAAGTGCTTTGTCTAACCAGGGCTGAAGTGAGGAAAACTCCATGCAGAGTTAACCCACAAAAGTCTGCTGGACCAGACAACATTTCTGGCAGAGTGCTCAGGGAATGTGCAGTACAGCTAGTGAATGACTTCACTAACATCTTTAACATCTCCCTGAGGTGCGGCATTGTTCCTACGTGCCTCAAACAATGGCCCTTGTTCCACAAAATAATTCTACAGTCCCATGCCTCAATGACTATCACCCGTTGCACTCACACCCATCATAATGAAGTGCTTCTAGAGGCTCGTCATGAGGCACATCAAGACCCAGCTACCACTCTCACTGGACCGCATGCAGTTTGTTGTACCGTCCAAACCATTCCATGGACAATGCCATCACCATTACCCTCCATCTGGCTCTCATCCACCTGGACAATAGGGACGTACGTACAAATGCTGTTCATAGACTTCAGTTCAGCAGTCAACACAATCATCCTTCAGAACCTGATTGAAAAGCTGAGCCTAATGGACCTTAACATCTCCCTCTGCAAATAGAAACTGGGCTTTCTGACTGGGAGACCTCAGGCAGTCCGGATTGGAAACAGCATCTCCAGCATCACCACGATTAGCACTGGGCTGTTCACTTTGCTGACTTACGACCGTGTAGCAATGCACAGCTCAAACCACATCATCAAGTTTGCAGATGACACTATCGTGGTGGGTTTCATTAGCAAGAACGATTTGTCAGTATACAGAGCCAACAACCTGTTTTTGAACACTGACAAAACCAGAGAAATGGTTATTGACTTGAGAGCACAGAGCAGCCATTCTTCACTGAACATCGATGGATCCTCTGTGTAGATCATCAAGAGCACCAAATTACTTTGTGTTCATCAGGACTTCATATGGTCAATCAACACCAAGTTCCATCAGTGAGAAAGCCCAGACACAGCTCTCCTTTTTGTGTAAGCTGAGGAAAGCCCATCTCACTCCCCCTTACCTAACCATGTTCTACAGAGGGATCATTGACCGGTTTGGGAACTGCACCGTCTCGATTCGCAGGACCCTACAGAGGATAGTGAGGACGGCCGAAAAGATTATTGGAGTCTCTCTCCCCTTTATCACGTACATTTAAACCACAGGCTGGTTCCGCAAAGCCAACAGCATCGTGTACGACCCTACACACCCCCACACACTCACTTAACTGTGTGTTACTAAACTGTTAAAACCTGAACTCAAACACACACGAAAAACTCATTCCAATTTATAGACATTCATGCCTTCAGCACCACCAACATTATATTATAATCATAATACACTGTTTATATGCAGTTTTGCACCAATTGATTGCTGTTTTTGCACTCTTGTTTATAGCTCTCTTTTGCACATTGTACAGTATAAAATATTATACAGTAGGCTTACTAGTTGGCGCTATTATTTGTTTTGTGTATCTGTCCCACACTGTCTTGTATTGTCTTGCACTGTTTGCACTCGGTATGTAGCGAGAACAACCATCTTAGTCTTTAGCTCCGTGTTCTGTTATGTAGCTCTATGTTTTGTTATGTAGCACCAGAGTTCCAGAGAAACTCATTTCACTGTGTACTGCTTTAGCTTTATATGTTTGAAATGACAAAATCTTTTTGACCTGACTTGAAGAAGATAATATTTTATATGCAACCAAAGATGCCTGTGGTATTCGATTGAGCTCTAGGTCTGATGGGATGTTTAAGATGGGATGTTCTTATATAAATAATATGCAAATACTATCCAGTGTTTGAAACAATTCTTATTGGATAAAGTTTTTGAAGTTGTAGAGCTTTCATTTTAACATTAACGTGATTAGGATCTCCGTTGTTGGATGCAGCAGGTTCTTTAAAAAGAAATCAGTACGGGTAGTAGCACTTTCCACTTTCTTCGTCTATTTTCCATTTACACGTCAATCAGTGGGAATTTACCCCCTCATTAACACATAGCACGGTCATCTGTTACTCAGCCATTTGCCGTATATCATTTACTTCTTCTGATTGTGCCACTCACTATTCCCTCGTTCACATAACCATCTAAATTAACAGAGTTTCTATAACAGTGCTGCTGACAGCTCTGTCCAAGAATGACACAACGACGCTGCTGATGTGGTGCTGCTGAAGTTCAGAGCTGTCACTCAGCCAATAAATAGTGACAATATCCGATTTATTTTTATTAAACATTTCAAATGTCCTTTTTCCTCAGGATGGAAACTTCACCAGGAACTTCATTATAAAGGCACCAGAGAATGTTCAAAAAGTAGGCCAGTCTGCTTTCGTCGATTTTGGTGAGTAGATTTTTGATGTGATGTAATGCATGTTGGGTTCAGGTAGATAAAGTCTTAAACGCTGCTGCCAGACCTGAAATTAAGTAGAATTAGGACTGGAATGATTAATGGCACTAGCTAGAGCATAGCCAAAATACAATAACTGACACATAACAAAATTACAGGGAATATCCTGGATGAAAATGAAAGAGAATGTACTGAATGAAAATGATTCAGAATATCCTGAAAGAAAATATAAATATCCGAAATAAAAATGATGCAGAATATCCTGGATTCGTAAAATCCTGCATGCAAATGATATGGAATATCTTGACCTAAAATTATATGAATATCCTAAATGAAAATGATTTGTAATATCCTGAATGAAACCAATATAGAATATACAAATGAAAATAATGATAATATCTAAAATGAAATGGAATATACTGAATGAAAATGATTCGGAATATACTGAATAAGAATATCTTAAATAAAAATGTTTGGAATATCCTGAACGAAACTGACTTGGAATATCTTGAATGGAAATAATTCAAAATATCCTGAATGAAAATTATTTGGAATATCCTGGATGAAAAATAATTTTGAATATCCTGAATGGAAATACAGTGGAACCCACTTATCTCGACCTCGGTTAACTCGCCAACCCTATTATGTAAACGTTTTAGAAGTGGAACCGCCAAATTCTGGCTTTGTCTTAACATTTTTTAATCGGTTATGTCGATGCATTTATGTCGACGAACCCTAATATCTTGAGCACAAGGGGGGCAAATTTGCCACTTTACGTCGGTTATCTCGATCCGCATGACCAATCCCCGGCTCTTGCCACGTCACCGTCTGACTACCGTATTTTGCGTGTATAAGACACGTCTTATATAAAGTTTTACATATCCCTCACCCAGGGTGCATCTTATATACGCGAAAATACGGTAGTAAGATGGCACTCGCGGAAGTTGCGGAAAAATCAAGCCTTACAGATGCTATGTTGGAAGTGTACAATACTTTTCAGAGCTGTGTGTCAGAGTGAAATGACTCGAGAATTTAATTTTGACACTGGTTAGCTTTTTGTAAAAACTAACTACAACCCGCACGTTTTTTGTGATTTTTTGAGTGATCTGTGTGTTTATAATGTTGGAAAATATAATAAAGGTTTGTATGGAGAATGGACGGTGGTTTGTATTGTATACTGGTGAATCTCTGCTGTTAGTTGGTGTACATTTGCCTTTTGTTGTAAACAAACATATGTACATTTTTATAGCATGACTTCATCAAACAAATTGCGGCAACGCTGTTGTGTAAAAAAAACTACAAAAACACGTGCATGTACATTGTCATTTATTAACACACATCATGTACATAAAGAAATTTCAAGCACGTTAATTATATTGCCGCCATATTGGTTTTCTTTTATCTCGATCATCGGTTACCTCGACGCTTTTTGGCGTCCCCCTAGGCCAGCGACATAACCGGGTTCCACTGTAATTCGGAATATCCTGAATTAAAATTATTTGGAATATCCTCAATGGAAATAATTCTAAATATTCTGAATGGAAATGATTTGGAATATCCTGAATGCAAACGATATGGAAAATGCGAATGAAAATGATAAAAAATATACTGAGTTAAAATGAAATGGAATAATCTGAATGAATATGATAAGGATTTTCCTGAATCAAAATAAAACCAACAGAGCTGCTATATTAATTTAATTGTGTAACTTATTTGTATTTAATGCTGTCCTTCATTTGCATTAAATTCTTAAAATACTGTATACATATCAGCATGGCATATTGTGATGATGCCAAACCATCAAATTGAGTAATAATTATAAGAAAATATTTAATGGACATAGTCATATGTTATAATAGTGTTTATATGATATACAGTACATGGACAAATGTATGCTATACACTATATGAACACCTGAATTTTCCATTCATATTTGGTTTGTCCCCAAACTGTTACCACAAAGTTGGAGGCACACAATTGTTTATGATGCATCGTAGGACGCATTAGAATAAAATTTTTCTTTGCATGAACTAGGAGACCCAAACCTGCTCCAGCATGAAAATGGCCCTGCACACAAAGCCAGCTCCATGAATATATGAGTTGGAGTGGACTTCTATAGAGCTCTGACCTTAACCCTATGGAACACCTTTGGGATGAATTAAAAAGCTGGTTTAATAACGCCCTTGTGACTGAATGAGCACAAATCTCCACAAGAACACTCCAAAATCTCGTGAAGCATCTTCCCAGAAATCTACTTAGTTTGAATAAGCTGGTAGACTAGATGAAGCAATTCTCTTCTTGTTCTTTACAGTTAGATTTTTTTTTTTGTTTGTTTCGTCTTGTCACTTCTCACCCTCTTGAGTTTACGCACAAAATCTTTTTTGATTAAGGTCATCAAGGGTTTTCTTTAATATCTAGGAATGTAGTTCTAGTCTTCTGGAATATTCCAATTGAATTACAACAAAGGGAGAAGAATCTTTTAATAATCGTTACAGCAGCGTTTTTCTTTTTTCTCTTTCCTCTAAGAATGTCAAAGTGTGCACGTGGTATATTTAAATCCCTAGTTATATAATGCAGAACCAAAAAGAAAGTAGGTCTGAGTCTCTGTCTTAGCCAGCCCACACACACTCCCACATTTAATTTACCTCGAGCTGGATCCTATTAAACATTTACATTACAAATTTCCTCTTTTGCTAAAGCACACGAGCGTAGAGGAAGCCGAAATGACACGAGCGCAAGCGCCTCATTGAATATAAAAGATTGATGAGCGCAGCGCGATGACCTGCACTATTCAAATGCCACCTCTCTGTGGATCCTGGCCTTTTGTTTAAATCCAGGTTTTATTTAAGCAAACAAGGATATCCCTCCATCTTTCTTTAATTCAGTCTGTTACTCCTGGCACTGAGGGAAAACCTATAAAGAGGAATAAAGAGCACAGAGGCGCGTTGTTTCGAGGTCGAAAATCGGCAACGCGACGCGGAAACGCACTGAATCCTGCACACTAATGAGATCAGATTTGTGAATATACGAGTAAATGATGCAAAAGGTAGATATGTGTATGTATTTCTCTCTCGCTATAGTTAAGTGTATGCTGTATGGGGAAAAAATTATTAGGATACACAACTTATCCACAAACTGTGACCACAAAGTCAGACGTACACATTTCTACAGGTTGTCTTTAGATGCAGTAGCATTCAATATTTTTCTTTGATAATAATAAAAAAAACTTAACCCCCTTTTTAATGGACCGAATGTAAAACCCAACCCAACCCAATGCCCCTGTCCAAACGCTGACTGCACCACCAGGTCTCCTTACGCTACATCAGTACCTCACTTTACTAAGCACAGAATGAGCACAGATCTCCACAAACATTTAGTGGAACATCATTCCCAGAAAAACAAAGGTTATTATAACACAAATCTTATCCTCAGGTGTCCACAAACTTTTGTCCATATAGTGTATCACTTTACTTTATTTACCTCCCATTATCTGTTTATCTTGTTTTTCAGCTTGTTCATCTCCGCATCAGTTTTTTTCCACTTATCTTCATTTTACTTATTAGGATCAGTTTATCTTTCTAAGTCTGCCTCTTGTTTTTCTCCTGTCCCTCTGTGCATCTTTTTCCCCCGTCGTTTAACAGTTTATTCAATTTCCCTCTTATTTATCAGTCACACGTTGCTGTAAATGCTTTATTCCGATTCCTTTTCCTCTCCATTTGGTGGTTCTCACTTGCATAAGTTTCCTCCCATTTATCAGGTAATTCCATTTTGCACTTGTTTATTCTTATTTCTCAATTTATGTATCACTTTTCTTTTTTCTTTATTCTTCATTTTAATCTTTTGTTGATTTCATGTATTTCATTTTAGAGTTGTTCATTGGTTGGTCTTATTTTCAGTTTATTTCTTCACTTCACCCGTTCTATCACTTCATTTTCTTATTTCCTCTGTTTATATATTTCCTGTGTAATTTTTATATATTTGTCATAAATCCATGAATATATGGACATTAATAAGGTAGTTGTTATTATACTCTGTTCCACAGTACACTGAATTGTGTAGGAATGATGAATGAGTTCAAAGTGCGGATTTGGTTTAACCCGAAAGTAGTGGACAGAGTAACACTCACAAATTAAATTGTCATCATATTGAACTTTGTCATAATCCCTTTGCAGTTACTGACTGTCTGAGGTCTGGAAATCTTCGACCTCAGCAGACACTGGCTTTCTTCCCTGGTGATGCTCTGCCTTGTTTTTACTGCAGATGTTTTCACTTCCTGCTTGTTGTTGGAGGGTTTTGTCTGCATTTTATTTTTTCTTCAGCAAGTGAAAAGCAGCTCATTTGAATTCAGGTTAAGGGACCATGGCAGGATTCCTATTCTTCCAATTCTTTGCAGATATTATCTCCCTGTATGCTTCCAATTTCATTCTGCCCTTCTCAGCTGTAAAATTATCAATAAATAAATCTGAACCAGCTCCACCAACTCAATACAATGAGGTGGTATGCTTTGGATCATGAACAGCTCCTCGTCTTCTCCATATACTCTTCTAATCCACTCAGTCTGCTACAAGTTTTTATTTACTCATCTGAAAGTTGGATGTTAATGCAGAACATTTGTAATCTGGTCTTTCTGCTTTTAAGGCTCACAACCTATGTATGTATTCTGGTGAACACTTCTTTAGATTTTCAGAGTTTGACACAGATACATCTCAATCCTGGAAAGTGTTCTTCATGTCGTCGACATTTGTAAGGAGTAATTCTGGTAATTTCCTTTACCAGAAAAAAAAAAAAAAAGTTTTTTTTCAGGGCTTTTTAGTGTTTCTGAACATTGCAAGTATTTTTTAAAGGAATGCACCAAATACTTGATTTGGCTTTATTTTTTTATTTTTATTAAGTGAAGGATCAACACACCTGACCATGGAACAGCTGCAAAAGAATTTTCCAATTACCTTTGGTTTATCAAAAAGGGGTGCACCACAAAAGCCTTTATTTTTTCTTTCTTAATTTCTTAATTCCACTATTTTGTTGTAAAAAGCAAGAACAATAATAAATGAAAGAGTAAACGGAAATAACTGAACAATGGCTTTGAGGCTGTGTAGCAGCAGAGTGTTCAGAGTGCCCATGCGACAGAGTGACCCTGTCCACCACTGAAACTGGACCATGTACAGTAGAAACATGGGGTTTTCTGATTAATCACTTTTTCTTTATTGTCATGTGGACGGCTGTGTGTGTATGTGTGGGTGTGTATCTTATTTGGGATGGCACTAGGGTGCTGTTTGGGAAGAAGTAAAACTAGTGAGTGCAGTGTGATGCTCTAGGCAATGTTCTACTGGGAAACCTTGGCGTCTGGTATTCTTGTGGATGATATTTTCTTCTGTACCGAAGCACAACTGCAGACCAAGTATACTTCTTCATGGCAACAGGATTCCATAATGACAGCGGCCTCGGTCAGCAGAATAATACACACTGCCTCACTGCACAAATTCTTCAGGAATAATTTTAACGTTATGTTATGGTGTTTTCTTGGCCTCCAAATGTCTCAAATGTCAATGCACCTGACAGCATCAGCCCTCAGCATCTATAGGAATAATCACATTCAATCCATTGAGGCTACACCTTGCAATTTAACAGGATTTAAAGAATCTGCCACTAATGTCATGGTCGCAGATAACACAGCACACATGGAGCCCACGCCTTGAAGGGTCAGAGGTGCTTTGAGCTGTGTCATATTAACATACACTATATTGCTTAAAGTTTGCAGACACCTGGTCATAAGTAGGGTATTAATTTTTTAAACATCGCATTCCACCTTAAGATCGAGTTTGCCCTTGTAATTCGCTCCACTCTTCTGGGAAGATGTTCCACTAAATATTGCAGTTTGCTTGTGGACATTTGTGTGTTTTAATGAAAGCAGGTACTGATGTAGGTGAGAAGGCCTGAGGTTCAGTCAGCGTTCCAATTTATCCCAAAGGTGTTCAGTGGGGTTAAGATCAGAGCTCTATAGCAGACCACTGAAGATCTTTTTCTATAAACCATTTAAACCAGATGTTTATAGAGCTAGCTATGTGCACAGGGGCAATGCCATGCTGGGACAGGTTTTATAAGTTTTATTATACCGCATCCAAAGACCTCCTATACAATTGTGTGCCTTCAGCTTTGTGGTAACAGTTTGGAGAAGAACCACATATATGTGGCAAATCAGGTGTCCCAATACTTTTGTCCAAATAGTGTATATCCTTTAAAAAACTAAAACTAATTGGCAAGGAAAATGAGATCATATTATAAAGACAAAAAATCTAAATAAACAAAGATATTTAAATATCTAAAACACCTTTTAGTCTTGTTTTTAGTTACTCCATCTTTTTCATTTTCCTTGCATCAAATTATCATGCTTATCTTTTATCCCCTTCTCCTCTCGTGAACTCCTAAATTACCTGTTTATCTTCACTTTGATCGTCACATTTTATTCGTTGTTTCTTTTTTAACCCCTCGTTTCGAGAATTTTATTTTAGCATTTATCGTATTTCTCCTATTTTAATTATTATTTTTTATTTTTTCTGCATCACTGCTGCGATCTTCACCCGTTCAGACAAGAAGCTCGGGATGTTCGGGCTCAGCAAAATACATATCGACTAAAACCTTTGTAGCCGATTTATATCCATAAAATAAGTCTAGTGTTGGTTAAAAAACAAAACAAAAAAAAACTTGGAGATGAAAATTGATTTTGGTGAAGATTAATGGCCTTTTGTAAAATCAGTTTGGCAGGAAAAAGATGGCTGCATTCACAGGAAGAAAGAAAAATAAAAATAAAAAGACAGTGTGCGTGCAGCATATAATTCAAGATAGACGGAATGAAAGAGAAATGAAGAAGAGAGAGGGATGAAGCGGAAAGGACAGGATGTACATTTGAGAGAGAAAATGAGATGGAGTATAAAATAAAATAAAAAGCTGATAGAATGGAAAGAAACCATCGAAAATGAAAGAAAGATGACAGAGTGAGAGTGAAGGAATGATGGAAAGAGGATTAATGAAGGCGAGGCGAGCTGAGAATGAAAAGTTGAGGAAAGCAAAAACGGATGGAAGAGAAAGAAGGGGATTGTAATATCGAAAAAAAAAAAAAAAGAACTGATGCCTGAATCCTGAGAGATTGAACGACTAAGAAATGAAGTCTGAAGAAAGAAAGGTATAAGATGCGGAGAATGAAATGATGAGGAGAACGGCAGAGAAAAGAAAGACGGGGCGAATGTACGAGAAGGAAGAAGTGAAGGAGTAGGGCTGATGAAAGAGGGATAGACTGGGGAGTGTAAGAACGAATAATGAATAGACAGACGAGAGGAAGAAGAGGAAAGAGAGAGGGAGGGAGCCTGAGAGGATGAAAGTAAGAGGAAAGAGAGCGATTGTAGAAAAAGCGACAGAGAGAAAGAGGAGTGCACACCAGCGTTAGTGTGATTTATGAAGATGAATGGAGGTGGGAATAAGCTGAGACACTGTTGAGAGGAGACTGTGTGTGTGTGTGTGTGTGTGTGTGTGTGTGTGTGTGTGTGTGTGTGTGTGTGTGTGTGTGTGGACACTTTAGCTGGGTCGATATCATTCACACAGATAAAGGTTTATTAAACATGAAATTCATGCTACAGACTCGTTCTACTGTAAATCGTTTTTATTTCCCTCGTTCCTCGTCAGTGTCGCGCCGCTCTGTACCAGATTGAACTGGCTTTTTATTCTTCCACAAAATATTATTTTTTCCTTATAACACAATGATGAAAACCACACAACCAACACGTGAACTCACATGACCTCACAGTATCGAGCTACTTGTTGAGTGACAAATGAGCAAATCACCAATAAAGATATTGACCAGGAAGAAACACTCGCACCAGTAGAGCCAGTAAGAATGCTTTGCTTACGGGTCTCTAGTAAACAGAATACACTCTACGGACTACTTCCAGCTTTATGTGGTTCTTTCTCAAACTGTTACCACAGACATGAAGGCACACAATTGTATAGATTGTCACTTGATGTGGTTGCATAAAATTTTCCCTTCAGTTCAACTAGAAGACACAAATCTGTTCACTACCTCTGTGCACAAAGCCAGCTCCATGAACATATGCTTTACATGGCCAACATGAGGGCAAGGCAGTGCAAGATCTTTAGTGGGCTGCTGTAGAGCTTTTGAACCACATTTGAGATGAATTAGACAACTGACTGCTTAAAAGGGCTCCTCACTACACAAGTCTCTTGTGGAGACTAAATGTGGAATCTTATGCTCAGGTGTCCACATACGTTCATCCATATAGTGTAGTTGTGAGGTGATGACAGATCAGAATCAATTATATATATATATATATATATATACATATCTCATTTAAATCCATAGTGCTAGCGTTAGCCTGAAATCCTGAACAGTTAAGTAGATCATATCTTTAATAAATTAAATATTAAATGTAAAACACACACACACACACACACACACACACACACACACACACACACACACACACACACACACACACACACATTTTTTTTCAATTACCCAATTTAATTACAATTATTTCCATTTATTAAATTTTGTCATACATTTTAATTGTGGCAATTTAATTGATTACTTAATTTAATCAAATTAATAAAAGTGTATTGCATTCATTTGATTAATTATATTTTTTATAAAATATTTGTAAATAATCGTTTATCTATAATATTTAACCAAGCAGACATTTTATTTAAAAATGGAAAAAATGTTTATCACAAACATTAATAATGATAAACTGCATCAATACAAAAAAATGACAAGCAATTTTCTATTTTTTTTCCCCCTAAACCGTACCAAAATTGATCCGTGACTTAAAAACCATGTACCATTACACCCCTAGAATTTGTCTATAAAAACCCGCCTTATACGTGAAACATCGTTCATACATGATGATACATTACATCAACAGAAACACTTTATAACACCGAGAACGTGAGTTTGAATCAATACCCAGGAATCGAGGAGGGCAGTCGGCTTTGCTCTGCCAGTGGGAGGAGCTTCCAGCCCCACAGTTACTTCCTTACTGTTAATAGCGTCTTTGTTTTCGAATTAATGTGAATTAAAAGTAATCTAGTCATATTTACCCTGTTTCCCGGCAGTGTATAGGATCCGTGTCACACATTTAGAATAGTTCGAATTAGAGAGGATAGAATCATTCAACATTAATAACACTCTGTTCAAAACCTTTAGTTTAATGGATTTCTGTTTTAAATCTGTGGTTTATTGATTATTGATGCTTCCCTGCTTATGACTTGTCCTTGACCAACACTTGACCAAGACACACAAACTAATACACACACACACACGCACACACACACACACACACACACACACACACACACATACGCTGCGTGCAATGAAAGCAAATCCTTTCCCTGTCACTTCCCCACTTGCCCTGCTTGTGATAAGTTTGACCTGAGTGGGAGGCTGGGACATTTTCTAAGTGTTATTATTGAATCTCTTTGTGTGTGTGTGTGTGTGTGTGTGTGTGTGTGTGTGTGTGTGTGTGTGTGTGTGCCCGGTGTGCACATGTGCTTTTGTGATAAGGACAGCTTAAATAACGCAATCACGTCGATCATGAAAGCCAGGCGCTCTTGATTTGGGTCTTTGTTAGCTGCAATGGGCCACATGCCGCTGGACGCATCTTAATATCAGATAATTACGGAACGATCGAGCGGCGAATGTTAGCGAGTCGGAGAAAACGCGCATAACAGCAGAGAAAGGGAATGTGTGTGTATGTGTGTGGGGGTGTGTGTTGTGTGTTTGAGTTATTCCACTCACACTCCAGGCTGTCAAGATTGCAGAGACTCTTCCTCTTTTAATCTTCACCACTGACCTTCTTCTCCTTCATTCCTTTCTCAACCAGTTCTCCTCCTACACCCCGCTGCTGTAAACACTGCACACACACACACACACACACACACACACACACACACCAAAACCCAGGTGTTTGTTTGTTATGACACAAGCCCAGTTACATCATCCTAAAGTCTCGGTATGTGGTGATTATGTGGTGTGCTGTGGTGCAGCAAATCCACACAATTCTACAATATGATGAACAGAGATAATGATGTGCTAATTCTGCCTCCTATGAGAGAACATGGCTTTGTTGGCATTGAGGATTGAATCTTCACAAAACATAAAAGACCTGTATATCCAGGGCGATATTTTAAAAGGCCAGATGTTTCTATTATATATTCCTATGTTTCCAGGAGTATATTCTCAGAATTCCCTGACTTGTAAGTCCCCAGTTCACCTTCAAGATCTCAGGCTTTCATGATTCAGGGTTTCTGTGTTCCTAGGTGGAAGCTCAGACTTTAAGGCATTGGTCTCTTGATTGGAAGGTCACAAGTTTGAATCCCAGCCGGACCAAGCTGCCACTGCTGGGCCCTTGAGCAAGGCTCTTAACCCTCAACTGCTTAGTTGTAAGTCGCGCTTGATAAAGGCGTGTGCCAAAATGCCGTAAAAGTACCCAGGGTCCCATGTTTACCGGACTCGTATTTCCAGGGCTCCAAGTTCCCACTGTGGTGGTTTCTAGTCTCCTTTATTCCCTTTTGTTTTTTTTTGTTTTTTTTTTTTTTTTATAAATTGGGTCATGAAAATGTCAAACCAGCACTTTCCTGTTTTTCAGTTAGCGTGCGGAACATAGGAAAAATCCTAGTTTCCCCAGGAAATGTATAAAATGGTTTATTTTAAAAAGTGTATTTAGGTTTTTAATTTTTTTTTCTTAAACTTGAAAACACAACATTGCCAGGGGAATTAAAAAAGGAACTAGAGTTAGCGCAGTGTCACTGTAGCTACTCAATCTATACCAGAAATAAGATTCCATTTGCACATGCATAAAAATGCTAAAGAATCTCTAGGGCTACCTGGCGCTAAGGATTCAAGATTTAAGATTTTTTTTATTTGTCACAAACATAGTTATATGTAGGATGCAACTTACTGTAAAATGAAAATTGAAAACAAAAATTATAGAACCTGAATCTTGAATCCATAGTGCCCAGCTGCTGGGCCCTTGAGCAAGGCTCTTAACCCTCAACTGCTCAGTTGCAAGTTGTTTTCGATAAAAATGTCTGCAAAAATGCCGTAAATGTAAATGTACCCAGGGTCTCATGTTAACAGGACTCCTAGTTCCCGAGCACCAAGTTCCCACTGTGGTTGTTTCTAGCGTCCTTTCATGAGCTCTCACCATGCTGCTTAAAACTGTGCTGCAACAAGTTTAATTTCCCAAAGTTCTATTATGCCCTGTTCTGAGTGAGAGAGTGCTACATCCCACTGTGCTATGTTTTAGCCAGATGTTCCCAGAGTTTTTTTTCATAGCCCAAAGTAATGAAAAATATTCAGCGTCACAAGTTTCCAAAGACTTGTGGTCCCAAGGTTGCATGTTTCCAGGACTCTAGGGTTCTAGAGCACTTAGCTTTAACAGGACTGTGTTTTAGCCAAGCATTGTTAGTTTTTTGTTTCCCAGATACTCTGTATCCAGTGTCCAATATCCTGAAAGTTTCCACTGTGTTATGTCACAGCTTAATATTCCCAGACTTACATGTCACCAAGGCCCTATTTATATGTTTCTAGATCTCTGTGTTTTCTAAGGCTCTAGGTGCCATGTTTCTGCTGAAAGATCCCACGGTCCAAAAATCCGTGTTCTTTATTTTTACAAAGCCGTGGGCTCCCAGTGTTTCAACAGTCCCAGTCGCCCAAGTACAGAGGAATCTATGTTCCGAAAAACTTTGCTTATTTTCCGTTTCTCTTTTATTCATTTTAAAAACGGACGCAAGTGAAACTAAACAGCGGAGTAGCAGGAAGAAGCAGTCAGTGCATTGAAAATAAAACTACTTATACATTTTACCTGCGGGCTTTTGCTGGCAGGAGCAGGACAAAACTTAAATATTGCAGGAAGGAGAATATAACATCTATTTTTTGCGGGACTGAACCTTACGGTTTATGGTCCACCGTTCCGTCTCTCCTTTTAACCCACTGTTTCTACTGTCCTATGTTCATACATCCATTTTCCAGACTTATATATTCCAAAAATCAGTGTTTTCCAGAACTCGTGTTTGCTGGTTCCTGTGCTTACAGACTCCTGTTTTAACTTATTTTTTTATGTTCAATAAGTTCCTATGCCCTTTTTGATGACATTCTCTGGGAAGGAACTTTATGATTTTAGACCCCTGTGTTTTCATGGTTCTGTTTTATACCTCAGATAGAAAGACAGTTAAACAGCCTTGCTATATTCTGATATACTCTTTAACAATATTTAAATCTGAAGTTGTGTTTAACCTTTAAGTATTGAGAGACCAGACACTGCTCCTCTTCATGTTTTCTTCATCTATATGCACATGATTAATAACTATAAAAAGGAGTAATGTGTGCTGAGGCATGTTAACACTTCCACATAAACCAGGCTGATTGTTTACAACCTAAACTCCCTGGTTATGGGTGGTTAAATGTGTGTTTGTTATGGTGTGTGTGCTGCTGTTATGAAAGTCCCAAAGAATGCACAGCATATGCCAGACAATACAGTCCATCTGCTTTATCAAAGCAGTAATTGCTCTTTTTTTTTCCTTTTCTTTTTTTGTTTTTTTTAAATAGGTGACAGCTGAAGGAATTACTCATTAATTGAACTTAGACAAACGTTTGGCTAGCACAAAAAATGAAGATGAGGAAGCTGCACTCACTTTTTCACCATCTAGATGTTTTTTTTTTTGTTTTTTTCGCGCGTTCTTGAGGCGAGGGAGCGGTGCTCATAATGGGATTTGACATTTAAGTTCTAGTCATTAAGTTGTGTGTGTGGAAGAGCCGGTGTTTGCGGGTGTTCATTAGAGCACGCTTCAGGCTTAGTGTGTACTTCGCCAGTGTGCCCTAACGACAGCAGACGTCGTGAGCCTAATAGCGTCTCCGCGATCATCACAAGAACATGCATTAGCTCGCATCTCGTGCTGGAGCGTTAATCCGGTGTGCTAACGCACCCACGGGAGCTCCACGAGTTCATTAGCAATCGGATGTGCCTCGATCGCTTTCGCCGATTGAAGCTCATTAGTGACTGAAACCCGAATCGCTTTTGTTCTTGACCACACGCTAGCAGCATCTCCCCGCTCACGCTGGCTAAAAGGACCTTTGATGCGTGCACATTGACAGCCAGCTGTCTGTTTGTGCTTTAGCTCCTGTAGAGGTTCTGAGGAGGATTCACGCTTCAATGCACTGATTAATGTGGAACACACTGAAAACAAAAAACACACACGCTCAATTCTACACCGTAGTTGGATAAAACAAAAAAAAGACAATGTTCAACCATCTAGCGAGTGAAATGGATACATTCTTCTACTTTTTTGATATATCATATGACAAAATAGGTGGAGCTTATAAGAAACAAATGAGAGTTTCCTCTTATTTAATTGTCTTATATTTTCTCATATTTCCTCTTATTTATATGAATAGTTCCTTTTATCTAATGTATGATTTTCTGAACAGTCGATGGCATCCAGAATCTATCCAGAAGTGCATTTGTGGCCTATGTACAATATCTATATCAATATATTCAATCTGGGTATGCTTTCAAATGTATAGGGGTGAGAGTGATTAATGTACAAAAGGTGCAGTTGGTATTAAGCTATAGTGTATATAGTACTGTACATTATAACTGTGCAAAGACATAACATGCTCAAATAACATGATGTACATATTAACATATATATAAGTTACCACACAATATGTACAGAATAGGATTTTGAATGCAACAAACGTGCATAGTGGATTAGGCAGTGCAACCCATCTAATCATTTATCCATCTGTATTTTGCCTTTATTGGTTGCATTGCTACAGTATCGTCCTTCCATTATCCTTTTTTTTTTATTCATTCACCTATCCAAGTATTTAACAATGTCCATCCTATCATTTTTCATTCATCTAGTCTTCTGTCTATACAGCCATTCTTTTACTTACCCATTCATCAATTCACCTGTATGTCACACTGTACTGGAAATCTACTGATTTATGTGTACGTTTTACCATCCATCCATCCACCCATCCATCCATCCATCCATCCATCCATCCATCCATTTAGCCATTCAGCTACCTTACTTTCTGCTATAAGTTCATTTGTTTTGCATTTATCACTCCCCTTCTTGTCCATACAGTCATCCACCCACCAATCGTTATGACCTCAAAGATGCAACCCTTATCCACCCCTTCCATCTGTCCACCCATTCTTTTTTCCTGACATCAGTTCGTTCTATCGCTCCCATTTATCAGTTATCCACCCGAACATCCATCCTTCTTTCTTTTCCTTATTTCCCATCTATACATATTTATTCATACAAAACAACATATATTTCTATTTGTGTATTCTTGTTTTTATCCATTTATCAAGTGTATTCCTTATCCCTATAACATGATCTCTTTCTTTATATTTATAACATCCTCTTGTCCATCTGTTCTCCTGAAAGGGTCTAATTTGTCTTATTCCTTTTTATCTCTCTTCTATTTATTTCTTTTTCACATCCTCTCTGTTCTCTTCCCACGTTCCAGACCTCAAAATGTATACTGATGAGGGATGAAGGAGAGAGAGAGAGAGAGAGAGAGAGAGAGAGAAGGGAAGATAAAGGTTGACAGCAGTGTTGAATTGCAGAACACTCATTCACTCGCTCCTTTTTTCTCCCTTTCCCACTCCGTTATTGTATTGTCTGCACCCCCAAAGCTGCTTATTTGATACGATTGTCTTGTTAAATACAAAGTTGTAATCTTGCTGCACATCATGTGATCAAGCAGAAATGGAATGATATCTCTGGAATTGTGATTGAATTAAACATGTGTTTGTGCGTGTTGTGGTTTCAGATGGTGACGGTTCTCAGGATCACCTCCTGCCCGTCTGTATGGACGCTGGATGTTCAAAAAGTGCCATTTACTTGGCGAAGCCTGGACAGTCTGAGGTACACAACCATCCATCTTCATTCCAACATGCAAAACTATTTTTTATCTTCCTTGTTCAGGGTTGATTTCTGTTTGCCAGCTGTTGTGCAATTTGGGCCAAATAATTACAACTCATTCTAAACCCTGGAGTAGAAGAAACCTGGGTTACCTTGTGTAACCACTTGATGGGGTTAAACATCACCATGGGGAAGAGATCCCCAACCACCAGGTCACGACACGGTACTGGGCCATAGAATTGTTGTTACCAGTTTGCAAGAACCTTTTTGAAGGAATGTCTGTACATATGATATTTTATTTATATTATTTATCTGGTCCATAGTGTACAAATGATTGGAGACCCCTGATGTAGGGTATTCATAATCTGATGTGTCACACTATATTTTCCCAAAACTTAGGGTTGCCATCCTTATTCGCAAGATATTTCCACTCTCCTAAGAAGACACTTTCTCAAAGTTTTATGTGTTTGTTGAGATTTTTGTAAGGCAACATAGTAAATGGAGGAGAAAAACAAGAAAGTAAGAAAATTAAGGGGTGAGGGGAAAAAAAGGGAACAAAAGGATTCAAAAATAAATATAGAATATGCACAAACGTTTCGTCTAGTTGTCCCCATTCACAGTTATAATAACCTTCACTCTTCAGATTTAAGGTCAAAGCTCCATAGCTGGAGATCTTCCACTCTAAACCATGCAAACCTTATTTTCATGGAGCTAGCTTCTTTCATTATGAAATGTAATGCCTCCGTCTCCAAAGGCATCCTATACCTTACTTTGTGGTAACAGTTTAAAGAAGAACCATATGGCTGGAAAAGTCAGGCGTGATTTTTTGCTAACCTCTATGCAGGTAAAGCTAACTAGCAGTACGATTGCTCAAGATATTTTAGAAGTTGACACAAAACCATTCCATAACTAACAATGAGTAATCAGAATACACAGATGTTCAGGCTGCTGCAAAGCAAGAGAGGTCCATAGACAGAGTTTTGCTAAGGTTCCTATTGGCTAAAATGCCGGCCAGTGAGTTTGCAGAAGCTCCTGTGTAGCGGAATGTCACGAGCATATGTTCCTGCTACACAGTGAGTGAATGTAATCTCATCCACTACTCATGATGTGTCACGATTATTAGACACTCTGTCCTTTTGGGTGCTCTTGATGGACGGCTCACACTCTGAATGTCACAGTCATAATGAGGGGCACAAGTTTATCTCTTCTCCCTCTCTCTCTCTCTCTCTCTCTCTCTCTCTCTCTCTCTCTCTCTCTTTCTCTCTTTATCTCTGTCCAATACCCACACACATACACAGATAGCATGGAGCACATGCCCTCTGTCATCACCACACGTACATCTCACACACACATGCACACACACACCGAGTCCCATGGCACGTGTCCGCCTTTGTCCGTCTGTCACAGTGCAAAAGCAAATAAGGAGAGATGGACAGGAAGGGAGAGAAAGACAAGGGTGGGTCAAAAAACGTGTCGGTTTTTGTTGGCTTGTCACGGCTGATGTTCACTTGCAGAGACGGAGAGGACGCCGAGCTCATCTAATTCCTTGTTCTTCTATTCATTGCTCGTTACCACCTTTGTGTCTCTCTCCACATAGCTATAGATGCAACCCTTTTTTCCCTTTTTTTTCCCTTTTTATCCCCAAAAATGGTAGTTTGGCTTTTTTATGGGCTAAAACAGGATTAGACGCATAATAAATAGCTGGAAAACGGCCTTGCATCATCGTCATTATCATCATCACATGCTAAGCAATAAGTGCATTAAAAATACAGGGAGAAACTTAAATAACCACACCGACCTGCTCGCCTGCTGCATCACTCTGTAATTAGTAGCCGTTTTTATTTGCACTCTGCCCAGAGACATCTTAATCTCTGTAATGTGATTTGAGTGTGTGTGTGTGTGTGTGTGTGTGTGTGTGTGTGTGTGTGTCTGTATCTGTGTCTGTGTCTGTGTGTAAGTGGGTGATGTGTATAATTGTGTGTGTGATGTGTGTATAAACAGGTGCATGAGTGGGTGATGTGTATAAAGGTGTGTGTGTGTGTGTGTGTGTGTGTGTGTGTGTGTGAGTGGGTGGGTGATGTGTATAAACATGTGTCTGGGTGGATGTGTATAAACGTGTGTGTGAGTGGGTGATGTGTATAAATGTGTGTGTGAGTGGATGTGTATTAACGTGTGTGTGAGTGGATGTGTATTAACGTGTGTGTGAGTGGATGTGTATTAACGTGTGTGTGAGTGGGTGATGTATATAAACGTGTGTCTGAGTGGATGTGTATAAGCGTGTGTGCGAGTGGGTGATGTATATAAACGTGTGTCTGAGTAGATGCGTATAAACGTGTGTGCGAGTGGATGTGTATTAACGTGTGTGTGAGTGGGTAATGTATATAAACCTGTGTCTGAGTGGATGTGTATAAGCGTGTGTGCGAGTGGGTGATGTATATAAACGTGTGTCTGAGTGGATGTGTATTAACGTGTGTGTGAGTGGGTAATGTATATAAACCTGTGTCTGAGTGGATGTGTATAAGCGTGTGTGCGAGTGGGTGATGTATATAAACGTGTGTCTAAGTGGATGTGTATAAACGTGTGTGTGAGTGGGTGATGTTTGTGTGTGAGTGGGTGATGTGTATAAACGTGTGTGTGAGTGGGTGATGTGTATAAATGTGTGTGTAAGTGGTTGATGTGTATAAACGGGTGTTTGAGTGGGTGATGTGTATAAACGTGTGTGTGAGTGGGTGATGTGTATAAATGTGTGTGTAAGTGGGTGATGTGTATAAACGGGTGTGTGAGTGGGCGATGTGTATAAACGTGTGTGTGTGTGAGTGGGTGATGTATATAAACGTGTCTCTGAGTGGATGTGTATTAACGTGTGTGTGAGTGGGTGATGTAGATAAACGTGTGTCTAAGTGGATGTGTATAAACGTGTGTGTGAGTGGGTGATGTGTGTGTGTTTGTGTGTGAGTGGGTGATGTGTATAAACGTGTGTGTGAGTGGGTGATGTGTATAAATGTGTGTGTGAGTGGGTGATGTCTATAAACGTGTGTCTGAGTGGATGTGTATAAGCGTGTGTGCGAGTGGGTGATGTATATAAACGTGTGTCTGAGTGGATGTGTATAAACGTGTGTGCGAGTGGGTGATGTATATAAACGTGTGTCTAAGTGGATGTGTATAAACGTGTGTGTGAGTGGGTGATGTGTGTGTGTGTGTGTGTGTGTGTGTGTGAGTGTGTGTGTGTGTGTGTGAGTGTGAGTGGGTGATGTGTATAAATGTGTTTGTAAGTGGGTGATGTGTATAAACGTGAGTGTGAGTGGGTGATGTGTATAAATGTGTGTGTAAGTGGGTGATGTGTATAAACGTGTGTGTGAGTGGTTGATGTGTATAAACGTGTGTGTAAGTGGGTGATGTGTATAAACGTGTGTGTAAGTGGGTGATGTGTATAAACGTGTCTCTGAGTGGATGTGTATTAACGTGTGTGTGAGTGGGTGATGTAGATAAACGTGTGTCTAAGTGGATGTGTATAAACGTGTGTGTGAGTGGGTGATGTGTGTGTGTGTTTGTGTGTGAGTGGGTGATGTGTATAAACGTGTGTGTGAGTGGGTGATGTGTATAAATGTGTGTGTGAGTGGGTGATGTATATAAACGTGTGTCTGAGTGGATGTGTATAAACGTGTGTGCGAGTGGGTGATGTGTATAAACGTGTGTCTAAGTGGATGTGTATAAAAGTGTGTGTAAGTGGGTGATGTGTATAAACGTGTGTATGTGTGGGCGGTTGATTCAGTCCTTTTCTATTTCTACTTGTTGTAGTCATTAGCGCCCCCTAGTAACAGGCCCTTCAGTCTAGCACTAGTTCACATTCCCCGTAATAAGAATTCCACCACTATAACTACCCCTGCAGCCCCTTCCCCCAAATTCCAATACCCCATTTCCCCTCCCTCTGAACCCATAATGCTCCATTACCCGTCTATACCGTTGTTTTCCCTCTGCTTCCTTTTTTCGTCAGATCGCCTCGTGTCCCTCGTTTTCGGCCCACCAGGGACACCGATTTTAATTTCTTGGCTTAATGAAGCATCAGGGCTGAGTTCGGCAGGGAACACGAGCCAGCCTGAGAGCTAGAGCAAGCGTGGAGCTGGAGGAAGTGCACTCTGAGAGCGAGACATTTATATTCCGCCTGCTTCTCTCTCGCTCTCTCCATCCAACACATCCCATTACCAGCAGGAAGGCCATTAATGAGTTCACTCTCTTTTTTTTCCCCCTTCTGTCTTTCTCTGCCTGTTTTTGTGGAACTCTCTGTCAGGGATTTATTTTGTAGCTGCATAAATGAAATTTCGATTGTATGCAGTGTGACATCAGAGACCCGCGTTTGTCCGACAGACATACACAGATTCTCAGGCTCAACACTAATCCGGATAAATTTGAAAACGGTGTTTTGGACTGAAAACATCCACAATTTCGTTTTTCATTCGTTTTCCTTCACACTGAAACTTCTGAAAACGCATACGTCTCTGTAATGCGCACGAGCAAAACCTAAGTTTTGGCCCACGTCATTTTTCTGCCTGCCGTCTATTTATGTTCCAGCTCTTTAAACGTTGCGGCAATGTCTAAATAAATGCGTAAATCGGCACACACCGTTGCAAAAACTTATTTTTCAAATTGATCACATTTAGTGTGGACCGAAGGCCGAAACGGAGAGAAAAATAAAAATTTTCAAACGAAAACATATTAGTGTGGACATGGCCCCCAGTCTTCCAGTTATTTGCAAGCCACGGCATACCAACTGGACTTCTGAATGGTTAGATCAAACGTTTTACTACTCATCTGAGCAGCAAAAACGTAAGGGGAGAGTGTCTAGACGTATTAAAGAGGTTATGATCAGCGAATGGAAGGTGTGTTTTTTTTCTAGTTGATGCGTAAGAAGGTCTTGATCTTTTTGGAGATGGATGATAAAAAAGAGGAGACACGTTGTGCCTAGAATCGCCACCTCTGTTGAGAAAAGTATTTTTCACCTGGACATCGATGACCTCATACAAAGGAGGATGTACCAACACAGAAGAACCAACACCTCAGAAACAAAATAAGCCGTGTACCTGCATATGAAGGACAAAGGACACACATTTAAGGATGAAAAGATACGCATTTTGGACAGAGAAGACAGATGGTTTAAGAGAGGATGGGATCATTTGGCCTCACCCTTCCTAACCTGACTTTACTAACACCCTTGTGGCTGAATGAACACAAATTTCCACAAGCACTCTAAAAAATGTAGTGGAACATCTTCAGAGAAGAGTGGAGGTCATTCTAACAGCAAATCGGGACTAAATGTGGATTAACATGCTTAAAAAGCACATACAGGTTACACACTTTAGTTATAATTGTTTAATATTTAATCCACATGGTTCGATTTACATGGACTCGTTGTCATACTACCATAACATAAATATAGAAAAATGTTACCCAAATACCGAACATCTTACTAATCACAGCAGAACTTTGTTGTGGCTTTATAAATCTGAATCTCCTAATGCAGGGCACCAGAGAACCTTGTTGGTAAATCTTGTTAGGTATCCAGTCTCATTCATTATGCCTTCTAATAATCTGTAATTTCGATTTGTGTATCATTAGGTGCATAATTAACGAGGCTGATAATTTATGTGTACAGAACAGAGCATTACCTCTGCTTCTGTGTGAGCTCAAAGATCAATAGAATGTCTAAGTTTAATTAAAGACTTGCAAAATCTTAGATGCAATGAATTAGCCAATTTCCAGATCATACTAGAAGAGAAACCAGGTCCTTTTTTTATTTTAAATATGGATTTAAAATAAGTGAGGTCTCATATTGGTTTGCTGAGACACTGAACATTTACATTTACATTTGCGGCATTTAGCAGACGCCCTTATCCAGAGCGACGTACAAAACTGAACAATACACACAGCTTTGAAGGAGATGAGAGGAGCTGAATTCAGGGATATTGCTGCAAAGACACAATCCCTAATCTACTTCGGTCCTGTTTACTTTTTTATGTGATCATGATAGTATTGCCAGATATTATTCGGTGTGAGATATAGGGTTTACCCAGGTATAGGGTATGGGAATTACTTGAGTGTGGTGTATAAGGTTTAACTGGGTATAGGGCATAGTGTTTACCCAGGTATAGGGTTTGCCCAGCTATGGTGTTTGCTTGGGTGAAGGGTTTACCCAGGTATTAGGTTTATTTGGGTGTAGGGTTTGCTTGGGTATAGTTGAAATGGTTTACCCAGGTTTAGGGTTAGGGATACTTTGGTGCAGGTATATGGTTTAGTTGGGTATCAGGAATAGTGTTTACTGCGTTAAACAGTATAGGGTTTACCCAGGTATAGAGTTCACTTGGGAATTGGGTATTGGGTTCACCCAGGTATAGAGTTTACTTGGCTATAAAATACAGACTGTACTTAGGTATGGGCTTTACTTGGGAATTAGGTTTAGTTGGGTGTGGGGTATAGAGTTTAACAAGGTATAGGGTTTACTGGGGAATAGAATATAGGGTTTACTTGGCTATTAAGTTTACCCAGGTATTGTGTTTTCTTGGCTATAGAGTTTACCCAGGTATTGTGTTTACTTGGCTATAGAGTTGACCCAGGTATAGGGTTTGTGATTTACTTGGGTTTAGGGTATAGAGTTTCCCCAGGTATAGGGTTTACTGGGGAGTAGAGTATAGTGTTACCCAGGTATAGGGTTTACTGGGGAATGAAGTACAGGGTTCCCCAGGTATAGAGTTTAATTGGCTATAGAGTTTACTCAGGTATAGGGTATGTGATTTACTTGGGTTCAGGGTATAGGTCCTTCCCAGGTATATACAGGGAGTGCAGAATTATTAGGCAAATGAGTATTTTGACCACATCATCCTCGTTATGCATGTTGTCTTACTCCAAGCTGTATAGGCTGGAAAGCCTACTACCAATTAAGCATATTAGGTGATGTGCATCTCTGTAATGAGGGTCCTCCCCAGGTATATAGTGTTTACTGTAGCATAGAGTATAGGGTTTCCCAAGGTATAGGGTTTATTTGGTTATAGTGTATAGAGTTTACCCAGGTATAGTGTATTTGGCAGGGGTGCCCAATCCGTCGATCGCAAAGGTAGTGTGGGTAGATCGCAAAAAAGTATATATTTATTTGTACATTTTTATAGTAGGTAGATAATTTTGACTTGGTCATTTTCTAAGAAGCTCGCATGCTGAAAAGGTGTGTGCACCTCTAGTATAGGGTGTACCCAGGTATTGTGTATAGGTTTTTTTTTTTTTTTTTTTTTGTTTTTTTTGTATAGGGTATAGGGATTATTCAGATATAGGAATTATTTGGCTATAGAGTATAAGGTTTACCCAGGTATAGGGATTACTTGGCTAAAGTGTATAACATTTACCCAGGTATTGCGTATACCTGGGTATAGGGTATGTGATTTACTTGGGCATAGGGTATAGGGTCTACCTGGGTATACAGCATGGTATAGCGTTTTTTTTTGTATAGGGTATAGGGATTATTCAGATATAGGAATTATTTGGCTATAGAGTATAAGGTTTACCCAGGTATAGGGATTACTTGGCTAAAGTGTATAACATTTACCCAGGTATTGCGTATACCTGGGTATAGGGTATGTGATTTACTTGGGCATAGGGTATAGGGTCTACCTGGGTATACAGCATGGTATAGCGTTTTCCCCAGGTATAGGGTTTACTGGGATCTAGTGTACAGGGTTTACCCAGGTATATGTTTTTTTTGGCTATAGAGTGTAGGGTTTACCCAGGTATTGAGTATATCTAAATATAGGCTATGTGATTTACTTGGGTGTGGGATAGATGTAGGGTTTACCTGGATGTAGGGTTTACAAGGTTGTAGGGTTTACATAGATGTAGGGTTTACCTAGATGTAGGGTTTACAAGGGTGTAGGGTTTACTTGGATGTAGGATTTACCTAGATGTAGGGTTTACTTGGATATAGGGTTTACTTGGATGTAGGTTTTACCTGGATGTAGGGTTTACCTGGATGTAGGGTTTATCTGGATGTAGCGTTTACTTGGATGTAGGGTTTACTTGGATGTAGGGTTTACCTGGATGTAGGGTTTACCTGGATGTAGGGTTTACTTGGGTAAATAGTAGAGGCTTTACCCAGGTTGCTGCTTTTCATGCATTATATTTCGCTGCTACTGTTCTTAACAGGAAAAATAAATAAATAAATAACATTAAAACAGCAGCAAAGTGACACAATCAGAGCAGAAAGCTGGCTCGACCCTAATAATCCCCCTGGATATATGGTTTACTTGGATGTAGGGTTTACCTGGATGTAGGGTTTACCTGGATGTAGGGTTCACTTGGGTAAATAGTAGAGGCTTTACCCAGGTTGCTGCTTTTCATGCATTATATTTTGCTGCTGCTGCCGGGGATGTAGGGTTTATCTAGATGTAGGGTTTACTTGGATTTAGGGTTTACCTGGATGTAGGGTTTACTTGGATGGAGGGTTTACCTGGATGGAGGGTTTCCCTGGATGTAGGGTTTACTTGGATGTAGGGTTTACCTGGATGTAGTGTTTACTTGGATGTAGGGTTTACCTGGATGTAGGGTTTACTTGGATGTAGGGTTTACAAGGGTGTAGGGTTTACATAAATATAGGGTTTACCTGGATGTAGGGTTTACTTGAATGTAAAAATACAGGAAAAATAAATAAATAAATAACATTCAAACAGCAGCAAAGTGACACAATTAGAGCAGAAAGCGGGCTCGACCCTAATAATCCCCCTTGATATATGGTTTACTTGGATGTAGGGTTTACATAGATATAGGGTTTACCTGGATGTGGGGTTTACAAGGGTGTAGGGTTTACTTGGATGTAGGGTTTACCTGGATGTAGGGTTTACTTGGATGTAGGGTTTACCTGGATGTAGGGTTTACCTGGATGTAGGGTTTATCTGGATGTAGGGTTAACTTGAATGTAGGGTTTACCTGGATATATGGTTTACCTGGATGTAGGGTTTACCTGGATGTAGGGTTTATCTGGATGTAGGGTTAACTTGAATGTAGGGTTTACCTGGATGTAGGGTTTATCTGGATGTAGGGTTAACTTGAATGTAGGGTTTACCTGGATATATGGTTTACCTGGATGTAGGGTTTACCTGGATGTAGGGTTTACTTGGGTAAATAGTAGAGGCTTTACCCAGGTTGCTGCTTTTCATGCATTATATTTTGCTGCTGCTGTCGGGGCTGTTTCGCTGCTACTGTTCTTAACAGGAAAAATAAATAACATTTAAACAGCAGCAAAGTGACACAATCAGAGCAGAAAGTGGGCTCGACCCCAATAATCCCCCTGGATACATGGTTTACTTGGATGGAGGGTTTACCTGGATGTAGGGTTTACTTGGATGGCGGGTTTACCTGGATGGAGGGTTTACCTGGATGTAGGTTTACCTTGGGTAAATAGTAGAGGCTTTACCCAGGTTGCTGCTTTTCATGCATTATATTTTGCTGCTGCTGTCGGGGCTGTTTCGCTGCTACTGTTCTTAACAGGAAAAATAAATAACATTCAAACAGCAGCAAAGTGACACAATTAGAGCAGAAAGCGGGCTCGACCCTAATAATCCCCCTTGATATATGGTTTACTTGGATGTAGGGTTTACATAGATATAGGGTTTACCTGGATGTGGGGTTTACAAGGGTGTAGGGTTTACTTGGATGTAGGGTTTACCTGGATGTAGGGTTTACTTGGGTAAATAGTAGAGGCTTTACCCAGGTTGCTGCTTTTCATGCATTATATTTTGCTGCTGCTGTCGGGGCTGTTTCGCTGCTACTGTTCTTAACAGGAAAAATAAATAACATTCAAACAGCAGCAAAGTGACACAATTAGAGCAGAAAGCGGGCTCGACCCTAATAATCCCCCTTGATATATGGTTTACTTGGATGTAGGGTTTACATAGATATAGGGTTTACCTGGATGTGGGGTTTACAAGGGTGTAGGGTTTACTTGGATGTAGGGTTTACCTGGATGTAGGGTTTACTTGGGTAAATAGTAGAGGCTTTACCCAGGTTGCTGCTTTTCATGCATTATATTTTGCTGCTGCTGTCGGGGCTGTTTCGCTGCTACTGTTCTTAACAGGAAAAATAAATAACATTCAAACAGCAGCAAAGTGACACAATTAGAGCAGAAAGCGGGCTCGACCCTAATAATCCCCCTTGATATATGGTTTACTTGGATGTAGGGTTTACATAGATATAGGGTTTACCTGGATGTGGGGTTTACAAGGGTGTAGGGTTTACTTGGATGTAGGGTTTACCTGGATGTAGGGTTTACTTGGGTAAATAGTAGAGGCTTTACCCAGGTTGCTGTAGGGATTATTCAGATATAGGAATTATTTGGCTATAGAGTATAAGGTTTACCCAGGTATAGGGATTACTTGGCTAAAGTGTATAACATTTACCCAGGTATTGCGTATACCTGGGTATAGGGTATGTGATTTACTTGGGCATAGGGTATAGGGTCTACCTGGGTATACAGCATGGTATAGCGTTTTCCCCAGGTATAGGGTTTACTGGGATCTAGTGTACAGGGTTTACCCAGGTATATGTTTTTTTTGGCTATAGAGTGTAGGGTTTACCCAGGTATTGAGTATATCTAAATATAGGCTATGTGATTTACTTGGGTGTGGGATAGATGTAGGGTTTACCTGGATGTAGGGTTTACTTGGATGTAGGGTTTACCTGGATGTAGGGTTTACAAGGGTGTAGGGTTTACTTGGATGTAGGGTTTACCTAGATGTAGGGTTTACTTGGATGTAGGGTTTACCTAGATGTAGGGTTTACCTGGATGGAGGGTTTACCTAGATGTCGGGTTTACCTGGATGTAGGGTTTATCTGGATGTAGGGTTTATCTGGATGTAGGGTTTACCTGGATGTAGGGTTTACCTGGATGTAGGGTTTACCTGGATGTAGGGTTTACTTGGATGTAGGGTTTACCTGGATGTAGGGTTTACTTGGGTAAATAGTAGAGGCTTTACCCAGGTTGCTGCTTTTCATGCATTATATTTCGCTGCTACTGTTCTTAACAGGAAAAATAAATAAATAAATAACATTAAAACAGCAGCAAAGTGACACAATCAGAGCAGAAAGCTGGCTCGACCCTAATAATCCCCCTGGATATATGGTTTACTTGGATGTAGGGTTTACCTGGATGTAGGGTTTACCTGGATGTAGGGTTCACTTGGGTAAATAGTAGAGGCTTTACCCAGGTTGCTGCTTTTCATGCATTATATTTTGCTGCTGCTGCCGGGGATGTAGGGTTTATCTGGATGTAGGGTTTATCTGGATGTAGGGTTTACTTGGATGTAGGGTTTACTTGGATGTAGAGTTTACCTGGATGTAGGGTTTATCTGGATGTAGGGTTTATCTGGATGTAGGGTTAACTTGGATGTAGGGTTTACCTGGATATATGGTTTACTTGGATGTAGGGTTTACCTGGATGTAGGGTTTATCTGGATGTAGGGTTAACTTGGATGTAGGGTTTACCTGGATGTAGGGTTTACTTGGGTAAATAGTAGAGGCTTTACCCAGGTTGCTGCTTTTCATGCATTATATTTTGCTGCTGCTGTCGGGGCTGTTTCACTGCTACTGTTCTTAACAGGAAAAATAAATAACATTTAAACAGCAGCAAAGTGACACAATCAGAGCAGAAAGTG
The DNA here is from genome assembly GCA_024362625.1 of Silurus asotus. NCBI lineage: Eukaryota > Metazoa > Chordata > Actinopteri > Siluriformes > Siluridae > Silurus > Silurus asotus. The sequence goes on from MU551534.1 coordinate 227,891, forward strand.
GGCTCGACCCCAATAATCCCCCTGGATACATGGTTTACTTGGATGGAGGGTTTACCTGGATGTAGGGTTTACTTGGATGGCGGGTTTACCTGGATGGAGGGTTTACCTGGATGTAGGTTTACAAGGGTGAAGGGTTTACTTCGATGTAGGGTTTACCTGGATGTAGGGTTTACTTGAATGTAGGGTTTACCTGGATGTAGGGTTTACCTGAATGTAGGGTTTACTTGGATGTAGGGTTTACCTGGATGTAGGGTTTACCTGAATGTAGGGTTAACTTGGGTAAATAGTAGAGGCTTTACCCAGGTTGCTGCTTTTCATGCATTATATTTTGCTGCTGGTGTCGGGGCTGTTTCACTGCTACTGTTCTTAACAGGAAAAATAAATAACATTCAAACAGCAGCAAAGTGACACAATCAGAGCAGAAAGCAGACTCGACCCCAATAATCCCCCTCACATGTCTAAAGAGTTCTCAGCTTCATCACCCACATACTTGCATATACTACATTTGACTTCAAAAGCTGGTCAATTTTTATGATCAATTTTTCTGTAAGTAATGGGCCACAACTATTGTCAGCCAGGTGCTAGTTGCTCTCATCATCATTGTCACCATGGTTACGACATGAGAGACATGGGTGAAAAAGATTTCACATGCTGGATAAAAAGCAGCTTGTGCTGGATCTTTGACAATTTTGACAATTGCATTTTCTTGCATTCGGATTATATGTAAGGGCTTACATTCAAAACATAAAGCATGCGTATTTAGATTTAATGTTGTGAAATGTCCAAGAAAAACTCTCTTTCTCTCTCTCTCTCTCTCTCTCTCTCTCTCTATCTCTTTTTATCTCTCTCTCTCTCTCTCGCTCTCTTTATCTCTTTCTCTGCTAAAAAAGTAACGTAAATGTGATTGTCCGAAGGATTTTCCTGTTTTGGGAAACTTATATTGAAGACTACTTAAAAGAAATTCACATCAACAAACTTATATGTAACTTTGTTAGGCATCAAATCCATTTAGTATTAGTCTTACATTATTTTTCTTCCTGCAATCCATATGCTGTTACTATAGAAATGATTATATATTCCAATGAGCACATTAATATCCATATTAATATGATGCTGAGATAGAAAAATATCGAAAAATTTTGACCAGTTTTGAGAACTCGACCACTCTACAGTACAAAATACAATAATTGTAATGATTGATGCAATCCGTTATTATTTCATCAGTCAGCTCGAGCTTTTTGTTTACAATTCCTCCCTCCCTGTCTGTCTGTCTGTCTGCCTCTCTCTCTCTCTCTCTCTCTCTCTCTTTCTCTCTTTCTCTTTCTGTTTTTACCACCGTCTCTTTTCTATTTCTCTATGATGACCTACAGCTGTGTTATTTGTTCAGGTCTGTGATTGCATTAGGGATGCCTGTGCAAAGTTCTTGTTCATCACTCATATCAATGTTGAAGACTAATGTCTGGGAAATCCCTTCACACTGACACTTCCTACCTCTGAACACAAGAAACTTTCCTGGAATTCAAGCACATCTAGAAAAGTGATTTCAACACACAGATGGTCAAAAGATATCTGTCAATGATGGACTTGTATATTAGGTATGAGAACTCAAATAGAACAGTGTGGTTCTACGAGGTTGAGATGCAGTAAGGTATATAAAATCCTAAGCACTTGTCCTGTGGTGTGAACTTGTAGCAGAACTGAATCTCCAGGGAAACCAGTACACAGTGCTGTCCGGTGAGGGAGGAACAAGAGGGAGTCCCTTTATTAGCATTTAAAGCTTAATCTATTTTCATTATTTTTTTTCCCTGCACAAATCTGATTTGAAATTTGACTCAAGAACTACCGATTATTATAAATATTGGCACCCATTTTCTCACTTATCTGCATAAACAGTTTATACAAATGATGTCTTAGAATGTCATTAGGAAATTGTTGTTCATTAAAAAGTCGGCAAGCTTGAGAATGTTTTAAGTTTTCTCTAGGTAAAAAAAATATATATATGCATACACTTTAAGCATAAGTTTTTATGTGCTTTCTGAACATCCCATTCCACATTTAGTCCCTATTTTAGAATCAGAATCAGGTTTATTAGCCAGGTGTAACACACATGCACACACAAGGAATTTGGTTCAAACTGTCGGTGACTGTCAAAAGACTATACAAACAATTGCACTTAATTATGTACAATGTATAGTTCATGGTAGTGCAAAAAGTGTTCATCACATAGATAGTGAGATCACATAGCGTATGTAACACAGGGATGAAGATAAGAATAAGTGACTCTTCTTACAATGCAGTATATATAATTTGCTGAAATGTTATAGTAGGTTGCTGTTATAGTTACCTCCACTCTTCTGGGAAAGATGTTCCACTAGATTCTGCAGTTTGTGCTCATTCAGCTATAAGGGTTTTAATGAAGTCAGGTACTGATGTATGGTGAGGAGGCCTGGGGGTGCAGTCAGCATTCCAATTTTTTCCAAAGGTGTTTAGTAGGGTTGAGGTCAGAGCACGATAGCAGGCCACGATAGGAAGAATTTTCACTCCAAACCATGTAACTAAAAATAAAGTCTAAAAAGAATGTGGAAAAGAACCACATATGGCTGGACAAGTGAGGTGTTCCAATACTTTTGCCTATGTAGCGTATAATAAGAAATAAAAAAATTCTTGGATTTTCACAATAGTTGCCATGAAATTGGATTGCAGCATTAAGTCGTGATTTCCATATACTGTAAAGACACAGTAATTATAATTTCAAATAGAATCACACAGAACTCAGTTGTCTATGCAGTATGCTTCAGTTTATAGCGCGGTGTGTTGCAGCTCACATGTGGTGTGCATGCTACCGTCTAGACTTTCACCCGGTGTGTTCTGGAGAGTGTGTATTTGTGTAATGTTGACGCCCGTGTCAGGATCCGTGCTCTTGATTTCGACTCTGCCTCTTAATTTCTGTCGCCTCTAATAAACACTTCATAATTAGGAGCGACCGAGTCACTTTTTTCCGTAGTTTGTTAATTACGGAGCGTTTGATTATCCTGGATGACACTGATTAGCTTCCGACTCCCACTCTTTCTGATTAGGCATGTGTGTATAAGTGTGTGTTTGTGTGTCATTTTTACATTCTCCTAGGCTCTGTATTAATTTTAAATTTTTTTTTACTTGCAACTTTAATTAAGTACATTTTACACTGATTAAAGTTTAGTACCAATGAAAATCCCTCCACAAATCATGTTTTGTGTAAAATCGATGTAGGACCATGCTGACATTTTTACGGCCGAAAGATTGCAGAGTTGTTGATTAGTATCAGTAGGTGTTCAGTATGCTGTGCTTTTGTAAATGACATGTTTTATGTGAGCTTTTTGATCATTCCATTTCACATTTAGTCCCCATTTGCTGTTATAGTAACCCCCACTCTTCTGGGAAGATGTTCCACTGGATTCTGGAGTGTGTTTGTGGAGATTTGTGCAGTTAGTCTTCACATTCAACCCAAAGATCTTCAGTAGGGTTGAGGTCTGTGCTCTATAGCAGGCCATTCAAGATCTTCCACCTCAGCCTATGCAAAGCATATCTCCATGGAGCTGGCTTTGTGTACAGTGAAGGGAACAGGTTTGGGTCTTCTAGTTCAAGTGAAGGGAAAATGAAGTACAAACAAATCCAAAGACATCCTATACAATTGTGTGCCTACAAATTTGTGGTAACTTTTTGGAGAAGAACCGCATACTGTGTACCTGGACAAATCAAGTGTCCTAATACATGAAATTGTAAATATTGTTACAATGTTGTCGTATCGCTCTCATCATCTTGAGATTGAAAAAGTCGAACCTACGTAACTCTTGGGCCATCTCTTATATAATAATATATATGTATAAGGACTAATTTATGACTAAAATTTATATTTGCAATCTGTTCAATTCTAAAAGCTGCTTTGGGACTGTGTCCATTGTTAAAACTATACAAATGAAATGGAATTGAAATGAAATGAATGGATGTTCAGTAAGAACAAATGGGTGTGATGGTCCAAGGTGGACATACTTTTGTCCATAAAGCTTTTAAATTTAGCAAATAACAGATTGGCTAGTATTCGTTTTTCAGATGTGTTTACAGTACATTAACCTTAAGGTCAAAAACTACAGGCCAAATTTTCTTATAATAAATGTTTTTATTATTATTATTTCCTTTTGCATTGTGTTTTGACTAAAAGACCGTGAGGGGGTACATGTACAAACGTAATAAATTCCTCCTCCTTCATAGAATATAGTCAGCTAACTAAAATTTGGTTGCTTAGTAACATAACAGGGAAAGATAAGACTTTATGGACAAGATGATGTTTTAAGCGTAACACTTTGATTGGATTAAAACCTCCTGCATTCATAATTGAGATGGAGATTAATCACAGATATCTCAAGGATTTAATCGTGGCTTTGTCTGCGTTTCAGCCAATTACAGTACGTGGATTTTAAACCCTGAGACTATCTGCGTTCTGATCTCGATTTTGAAACTTTTATTCAACATGACAGAAAATTCAAATTTGGACCGTTTGAGCTTCAATACAACATCTGCAGGTGAGTTGGAAAGGACTCCAGCGATCAGATGAGAAATACGAAGGAGCCAGAGGAAGATATGGCGAGCTGACGAAGGAGTGAATTTGAGAGATTTAGAACTTAATGCCAGCGCTGAGGGAATTACAGTCATCCAAGCGTCTCGAAGCATTCGGCATCCAATCAGCACGAGCGAGAGCGGTACGCAGACGAGGTGCGAGCTTTGCAATGTTTCAGAGATGATAAGAAAAAAAATTACCTTTTTCGCTCCAGAGATAATCCTGCAGTCGAAGGAGCAAGTCGGGTCGAGAATACCCTCAGCATCAAGATTCCCTGCTCAGAGGATACAGAGCATCTGAAATCCAGCGTACGCTTTTCTGGTTTTAATACGCTAACGTTTCCATAGTAACAGCGCGTTCACGTGGACATTTATTTCATTTGAGATTTCCGGAAGCAGTCTCAGAGGCGTCAGTAGTACAGCTGTAACTTTTCCCTCTCAGGAAAGAGGGGTTTTGATGCTTCTTGGTAATATAACAACCTGCAACCGTATAGAGAAAAGGACTGCTTCTAGCTGCTGTAAGATAAGTGGAAACAGGAACTAACTTGCTCCATGGAAGTTAAAGTACCAAGAAATGGACAAAAAGCACAATGTTTTTAAGAATAAATAAAGATGAATACATTTTTGGACTGGTGGAAACTTTGGGATAGTAGCAGTTACTTTGCTTCATCACACCACAGATGTTTTTCGGTGAGCCGATCTGAATTAGGAAATCTATAGTGAGAGCTGTGATGAGTCAAATCGATAAAATCACTTTGACGAGTCCTGCAGTGTGTGAGAGAGCGAGTGAGGTATGGAATCTTACACAAGTGTACACTCGGTTATGGAAGCCATCCATCCGAATACGCCGGTGTAAATTCAGATATACGGTACGTCTTTTAATCGAAGAGAAACTGATAAAAGGGCTGAAGAGTAAAAGCATTGAGGAGGAGCGAATTAGAGACGCGAGTGCGAGCTGATAGGTTGAATTAGAGAAAGAAGCAATCTCTGGTTCACCCGGTGTCCATCCGTCTACACACCTCCTGATTCATTCTGTCAGCTCTAATAAGAGAGAGAAAGAGAGAGAGAGGGAGAGATGGATAAGTCAGTAGAAAGAGGAGTAGACAGATTCCCACTATTAACCCTACTCTATCACACTCCCCTATACAAGTCAGTCTGAACCATCCCTAAAGTTCATTTTGTTAAATAAACCTACACTACTGTGTCTCCATTATGATTGTATTTGCAAAGTAAAGGCAAAAGTATTGGGACACCTGATCTTTGCTTTCCTTTCCCAAACTGGTACCACAAAGTTGGAGGTACACAACTGTCAAGACAAAACATCTCCATGAAGTTATGGTTTATATGGTTGGAGTGGAAGATCCTAAGTGTGGGATGAATGTGAACACTGACTGCACCCCCACGGTCTCCTCACCCTACATCAGTACCTGACTTTACTAACACCCTTGTGGCTGAATGAGCACAAATCTTCACAAACACACCCCAACATCTAGTGGAACATCATTCCCAGATAAGTGGAGATAATGGAAATTATTACAACAGCAAATGAGGAATAAATGTAAAGTGGGATGTTTAAAAAGCAGGTATCAGTCTTATGGTCAGGGGTCCACAAGGTTTTGATATGAAGGAATACAAGATGATGTCATCTCGGTGTTGTCTCACGCACTATTATTCTTCCTTTCGTATTTAGTCATCTCTGTAACACGCCTTTATTCAACCACACACACAAATCATTGTCGTGTTTTGCTTTCTTATTTCTTCCTTTATTCTTACTTATTATTTGTTCTTTTTTTTATCCTTTTGCTCCCCTGTGTTCTTTTTTTATTTCTTTTTCTTTCTTTCTTTCTCTCTCTCTCTCTCTCTCTCTCTCTCTCTCTCTCACTGTAAGGATGGTTTTTATCTTTTCCATATGTTTTCATGCTTCTTTATGTTTGTTTCTCCTTCATGAAATAAAAGTGCACTTACACTGAACACCTCAAAAAACGATATTTCATTTAGAGGGAAGAGATGGCTTTGTTAACATGCATTAGTCCTCTCTCTCTCTCTCTCTCTCTCTCTCTCTCTCACACTTCTGCACCTGCTTTTCTGTTTAACATTCACAAGTGTATGAGGCCTATAGCATCTGTGTTTCTGCCTCCCAAATCCAACACTAAGTGTGTGTGTGTGTGTGTGTGTGTGTGTGTGTGTGTGTGTGTGTGTGTGTGTGTGTGAGAGAGAGAGAGAGAAAGAGAGAGATAGGGAGAGAGATACAGACAGAGAGAGGGAGGGATGAGCAGGGCACAAAGCTTTATTCATCCTCTGACAGCTCTGCCTCTTTCAGCAAACAGGTTTTTCTGGGTTCATCTCTTTAACACCCTCTATTCATACACACACACACACACACACACACACACACACACTCATCCGCTTCCTGTGTTAATCTCAGTGATGGTAAGAGAGAGAGGTGAAATAGATTCTCATTCCTATTTAGTCTGATTTGTTTCAGATGCTCATGTCTGGCATGAAAATGATGATGGTGTGTGTGGAATTCACCAGAACATGCATTGGTCGGGTCTGATCGATGTGTTGAGTGATTGGTCGGGTCTGATCGATGTGTTGAGTGATTGGTCGGGTCTGATCGCTGTGCTGAGTGATTGGTCGGGTCTGATCGCTGTGTTGAGTGATTAGTCATGTCTGATAGCTGTGTTGAGTGATTAGTTGAGTCTAATCGCTGTGTTGAGTGATTAGCCTGGTCTGATGTCTGTGTTGATTGATAAGTCGGGACTGATGGCTCTGTTTATTAATTGGTCGGGTCTGATCACTGTGTTAAGTGATTAGCCTGGTCTGATGTCTGTGTTGATTGATACGTCGGGTCTAATGGCTGTGTTAAGCGATTGGTTGGGTCTGATCGCTGTGTTGAGTGATTGGTCGGGTCTGATCGCTGTGTTGAGTGATTGGTCGGGTCTGATCGCTGTGTTGAGTGATTGGTCGGGTCTGATTGCTGTGTTGAGTGATTGGTCGGGTCTGATCGATGTGTTGAGTGATTGGTCGGGTCTGATCGCTGTGCTGAGTGATTGGTCGGGTCTGATCGCTGTGTTGAGTGATTAGTCGGGTCAGATGGCTGTGTTGAGTGATTGGTCGGGTCAGATCGCTGTGTTGAGTGATTGGTTGGGTCTGATTTCTGTGTTGAGTGATTAGTCGGGTCTGATCGCTGTGTTGAGTGATTAGTCGGGTCTGATCTCTGTTGCATGACGTTCATGTTTTGCTTTGTAAAGCTGAAAGTAAGCGAATGTGTCTGTAAACACTGAGCGCTTGTTGTGAGGATGTACTGTGAAGTGTGTGAGAGCGTTTTGGATTGTTAATGTTTTTTTTTTTTTTT